>JAGFPH010002785.1:0-10965 GCA_018207615.1 Philaenus spumarius
GAAAAAACGCCTGGAGATACCGTGGATTAGTACCTCCATACTAAATTTCATCAAAATCGTACGACTGGTTTAGGCTCTAGGTCTGATAACATCCACACAGACACACAGACACACAGACACACACACACACAGACATCACTCCGAAAACCACTTTTTTAGGTTCAGGGGACCCAAAACGGATATTTCCACCAAAAACTCAAACTTGAAAATTTTGACGAATACAATACTTTCTCCATATACTATGGTATAGGGGGAGAAAGTAAAAAACTGAAGAATCTTGACTTCTAATGTAAAATATTTTAAGGAGTTTGTAAATAAAACGGACAGAGCCGGGTACGACTGCTGGTCTTACTTTCATCGAAAGATCCTTGTTAAAACGAAAGCTACTATTGTACGCTTGTTTATCATTCACAGAGTTGCGCAAGATGTATTCATTCCATTCATAGAAATGGTGTTGTTGACGGATGCGAAACCGCGTAGTATTCTGACTCGGTTGATTCATCCGTTCCGTCATCGATAGGGAATCCCCACTGATGATGTACCTACGCTACGTGGACATGACTTGAACGTTTTAGGTCATTGGATGACGTAACGGCAATTAGCTTCCTTTCCATTGACGCGGATTCTTATCTAAATCGTAGGAAGATTCTTACAATTATTTATCGTACTTTCCA
Organism: Philaenus spumarius; assembly: GCA_018207615.1. Classification (NCBI taxonomy): domain Eukaryota; kingdom Metazoa; phylum Arthropoda; class Insecta; order Hemiptera; family Aphrophoridae; genus Philaenus; species Philaenus spumarius. The sequence goes on from JAGFPH010002785.1 coordinate 675, forward strand.
ATGTAATTGCGGTGACGGTGTTAGATTGTTAACGTTTATTTAAATGTTTTCTACATTATGCAGTAATTTATCGAACACGAGCCGGTCATGTGAAATAATCTCGTGGTCGAAGCTCTAGTGCGGCTCTGTCTTATAGTCCAGTCAAATGGTGATTTGGCCAGGAAAAAAATATAGAAGTTTTTTTTTCACTTGTTCTATATGTTTTTTGGGATGCTGAATCCGAATTTCAACTTTGCTACTTCCTACGGATATGGCTTCACACTGAAAATCGCAAAAAACCTTAAAAATTTCGACCTTTTTTCAGTTTTTTGCCAAAAAATCATAAAAATATGCGTTTTTTGAGGTAGACCTTCCTATAAAAAAATAAAGTACATTAAATTGCCTACAAAAAACATTCCTCAAATGTATTTTTTGATTGAATGGTTTAGCCGCTAGAGCGCGCTGAAAAAAGGCAAAAATTCCCCACTTTGTTGAAAACCCGGTTTTCTCGTTATTTTGTCGGTTATAAGTTAACACCTATGCTTGTAATTATGAAAAACTTGGATTCTGCTAAAACCACATTAAATTGCCTACTAATTTCACACCTTAGTCACTTATTTTGGCCAAACATTGTAGCCGCTAGAGCACATTGAAGTTTTATGTCATATTACGCGAAACCGCTAAGTCAAGAGCCCTTCACACAAAACTCAGTAGATACCTATATTATCACTATGTACTTATTAAAAACTATCTTATTAATTATATATATACATTTAATTACTATTTATTAATTATATCAACTTTTGTCCAAAGTATGTTTTGGTATTCAGACACAAAATACTTATATAAAAAGTTTCACAAATACAATTTATTATACATTTTCATAATAATTATCATAATAAATATAGGTTAGTAAATAAAATAAAAGATGGACAGCTACAGTTTACGACGCTTAGTGATTGAAGGTCCTGGTTGCTCTTCTGAAATATGAAATGGACATTATTAGCAATGATATTATCGAATGAATAGTTGCATTTTTTTAGTATGAATGCAGTGAATTCAATATTTTATAACTCTTTCATCTGGAACCAATGCTTGGGCTGTAGGCTGTGAAGGCCCAGGGGTAGGCTCTTCATCTGAAAAATGAAAGGAAACATGATGGTGTTAGGGAACTGCATGGAAATTTAAGATCGTATGTCCTCAACAATAATTGTTGCAGCTGTCTCGACTATGCGACGTCTTTCCACTTTTTCAGAATCTTTTTTCTGTCCAGTGTACCACCATGCATCGGTGAGAATTTTATATCCAGTGTTTTTAAAACACACAACATGAGGTTCATGTTTACTGACAAATATGTTATTGCCATATTCCTCAATAAGGCGAGTTCTAACTGTTTTCCAGTGTGGGGTTGTCACCTTCAATCTTGCTCAAAAGTTCCTCTGAGGTGAATTGGCACTCTTCATCACTACTTTCGATATAATTGAATACTGCTTGCAACTGTTTACCTACTTCATCTTTGGGTCGACCACGAGCCCTGTTATCTACAGAGAGGCCATGAATGTGTAGGTTTTTCATGCAAGACAAGTGGTACTGTCCATCAACAGCTACCAAGTCTTGAAATGGTTGTAAACTGTTTATAATGGCTTTACAATATTCATCATTACATTGTGTGGCCAGTCTTAAAACATTCGCCCTCACATTCAAATTCCTCACTACAAACACAGGGTTGCGTGAAGCTGGGGTCAACTTTTTTTTGTTTCGCTTGATAGTTTGGAGGTATCTCAACCCCACACAAAAAGCTATTATTTTTAAAATGAAATATGGGTTTGCATGATCGAAGTTCTTGACCCTGTCGGTCAAGCTACCTTTTGTCGGATCCGGTATATTATTATGAATTTGGGTCTTATTTACCTACTAAATTCAAAGGAGACCTACATCCTCCCTTGAAAACAACAAACCAACCTATACAACAACGGTTCTGTTAATATATAATTAATAATTAGTACTTAATTAAAATGATGTTAAATGAATGAGTAAATTACATTAATTTATAATTAATAAGTAGTAATTTAATTGATAAATAATGAATAACATTAATTAATAATTGTAAAAATAAAATAAATAGTTTTTAATAAGTAGATAGTGATAATATAAGTATCTACTGAGTTTTGTGTGAAGGGCTCTTGACTTAGCGGTTTCGCGTAATATGACATAAAACTTGAATGTGCTCTAGCGGTTACAATGTTTGGCCAAAATAAGTGATTAAGGTGTGAAATTAGTAGGAAATTGAATGTGGTTTTAGCAGAATACAAGTTTTTCATAATTACAAGCATAGGTGTTAACTTATAACCGACAAAATAACGAGAAAACCGGGTTTTCAACAAAGTGGGGAATTTTTGCCTTTTTTCAGCGCGCTCTAGCGGCTAAACCATTCAATCAAAAAATACATTTGAGGAATGTTTTTTGTAGGCAATTTAATGTACTTTATTTTTATATAGGAAGGACTACCTCAAAAAACGCATATTTTTATGATTTTTTGGCAAAAAACTGAAAAAAGGTCAAACATTTTGAGGTTTTTTGCGATTTTCGGTGTGAAGCCATATCCGTAGGAAGTAGCAAAGTTGAAATTCGGATTCAGCATCCCAAAAAACATATAGAACGAGTGAAAAAAAAACTTCTATATTTTTTTCCTGAAACAAGCACCATCGGAGACTATTTGACTGGACTATTATTAAATCATAAAAAAATGTGCTTTTCACTCTTTTTCATTAAAATGTATTTCAGTTTAAACACATGTATTTTGTTTATTTAGTAACTTTATTAGCGAATTCCCATAGGAAAAATGAGCTATTGCAGTGGCCCTTATGGTAAGACCCAAGGTCGGGAGTAGCAAATGGGCACCGATCATAGTCCCCAGAACACGTTTTGGAGTGTCATATATATGTATATATTTATGTATGTGTATGTGTGCGCACTCTAACGGACGCATTTTACGTCCGATTTGGTCCAAATTTTATACCCACGTTGGTTGTCTAAAGTCTAAGTAACTTGGACGAGTTCGTTAGCCAAAAAAATTGACCGGAAGTAGACCACATTTTTCACCGGAAGTACCATGTATATAGGTGTGCGTAGTCTAACGGACGCATTTAACGTCCGATTTGATCAAAATTTATTACGCAGTTTGGTTTTCTAAGTCGTTTGGACGAGTTTGTTAGCAAAAAAAATTGACCGGAAGTAGACCAAAGTTTTGACCGGAAGTAAAAGTTTTTTTAAGATTTTTCGTACTAGAATTAAATTTTTTTGAAGCTTTCTTTAAAAAAGTAGACATACGAAACAATTCTGCATATTTTGTTTTTTACGCGACCTTATAGCCCATCTGGTTTCCCCAAAAACAATCAAAACGTAAAATACCGTAAAAGTACCAGAATTAAATCCACGGCTTTTACTGTGGTGACCGATGGCAATATATTTGGTACATGCTGGCAGCACCTTCGTGAGTAGATCAATTTCCCAAATAGTTGTTTGAAACCAAAAAACATGTATAGATTTAATTTTGGAAATTCGCTCAACTTACGTCAGCGGTTCATCTGCGTGGTCGAATTATTTTAAAGTACATATTAAAACACGTAATAATCGAGTCTGAGGTTTAATATTTAAGGCTCTTCTGGAGTGAAACAATATTTCTGAGTCGACCGCAGCTCTCCAAGTGGCAGAGCTGTACACTACTGGCATTGAGTTTGTGTGCGTTTCATTCGTTCTCTAGCAAATATAGGGCTGCTTCATAAAGGCGGAAACTAGAGGGTGACGGACGTAACAATAACTGTAAAAGTACTGAAATGCGCATGCGTGACAATGTATGCGAGAATGTGATATTAAAGACAGCTTTCTCTCAAACTGTCCGTATATTAATTTTCTAGTATTTATCCATGAGCAACAAGTTGACGTGATTACCACGAGAGTGCAATCTTAACCCTCGAGTAGGAACAAACTAAGCGCGTACATGCTTCCACAAAAATCTGACTTTTTTCGTTATAAATTATCCAGATTTACTGAGATTACTTTTATTTGGAAAATAATCAAACTTCGAACGTGGTGAGCTTTTTACATGTTTGATATTCGCATTATTCAAAAAGACAAAAATTGCAAACTTAGATTTTGAGTTAAACCAAAGAAAAAATTTAGTTAAAATTTTTTTTTTAAACTAAATGACAGGGCTATCCACACGGACTGTCCTAACTTTTAAAATTACATATTCGGAATAATTTTCTGATCATTATTAACTCCAGTAATCTTGTTACGAGTTTAACATTGCTCTTATGGGAGTTGAAATTCAAGATGGTGGCTGGGCTTAAGGGTCGGCTCTAGTAAAACAGAAAGCACCCTGCGACTCCCTATAGCGGCGGTAGGTTACGCGGACATTGCTCATCCTAAATCCATTTAAAACCCGCAATTATTCAAATAGCGTTTTTAAAAAAATAAGATTCCTTGGGGACAAAATTCTTCATCCGAATGGCTTGGTAATTTTTCGCTATAATTAATAGTTACAACGTAAAAAATATTTTAAAATCACCCTATAGCGGCGGTAGGTTACACGGACATTGCTCAGCCTAAATCCATTTAAAACCCGCAATTGTTCAAATAGCGCTTTAAAAAAAAATAAGAAAATCTTGGGGACGAAATTTTTCAGGCGAATGGCTTTTTAGTTTTTCGCTATAAATAATAGTGACAACATAAACAATGTTTTAAATTGTTAATAAATATTAAACAAAATATTTTTCTTAATTTTTAAAAAGTCATTTGCATGCATATTGACCATAGCTTTAAAATGACATATCGTTTATAATTTTCCGATCAAAAATAAAGGAAAAATTTGGGTTTTAATTTAACATTGGTCTTATGGAGTGTCAGCTAACATGGCCGACAGCTAGAGCCGACCCTTAAGGTAGAAAAATAGATATTTTATTGAAAAATCACTTAGTCTATACATGGGCTATACGGAATTGAGAACACTTTTTTTTCAACACATTGTCATGATTTTCTAAATGATTGTTGATTATAATAATCGCCTTTTTTGGGCACAGACGAGGCTACAAAGCCTCTTCAACTGTACTCATCAACAAAATGCTCAAATGTTTGTAAAAACAACACACACTCAAATCAAAACATAAACAAAACTTGGACTATAAGTATAATGCATAAAAATAATAATTAACGAAATGGTATGAAAAGAATTAGACTACACAAAACTATAAATGCAATATGTAAAAGTCGACAGTGAAGATAAAAAACAAAAGAAATAAGAAAACTTAAAATTACCTTTACATTCTAATATTAAAACTAAAAATAACCACAAACTAGCCCCCTCAATGAACGCAAAATACCTGATATAGTTTTGAAATTTGTTTATAAAACATGAAAATACATGTACTAAATAAATGCCATCTAAATAAATAAAAATGTAAATATTCGTTTGTTCAAAATCTCAAATCTCTTTGAAATTTGGACGCAACATTACATTCGAATACAAGCATGTTTTTATATACTTTTTGTATAAACAACGCCATTGTTAGACGCATAAACAACACAAACTATACTAAATATTTTACGGCAATGTGACCACCATACTAAATAATAAATACATATGTTTATTGTTGATACAGTAATCAGCTGTTTGCTCTAATATTTCCATTAACAGCTGATTTCAAAAATAGAAACAATTATTTGTATTTCTAAAATTTAGGTTAGGTTTTTGAAGTCTAAACTTCTATAGGCGCACCGTGTCCAAAAAATGTGTATACACGTGTGTATGGTTGCCTCAAAACGTAGAGAGACACCCCTCAGGTAGAACGGACAGTCCTAATCACCTATTAACAAACAATGCCTTTGTTAGAAGCGGTCAACCGGGGTACTGCCGGCATCGACTAATATTCCAAGAAACACTCTCGGAGTTTTATTTTTTTCCAAGAAACTCCTACACCTTTATTATAAAGAAAACATAACATGATTATGTGTATAGAAGGTCCCAACGGGGTTGACGTTCGGGGTCTCCCCTAGTTAGTTAATTGGAATAAAAATAACAACAACTATAGACCTATTACCACACAATCATAGACTCTCAAGTTACACGGTCAAAAACTGTACCTTATCAGTCAATTTAAACTGAGATATACTTAAGTTTACCCTCCTCAACAATAGAATTCCACAATCTCCAACTGGAAAGTGCGAAAGATTTATTAAAGACGGATGTTCGGTGAAGCGGAATTTGGAGAATTCTAGAAGCGGAAAGATTATTGACATAATGTAGGAGGCTTGTCCAGAAAGTAAGTACCGTTTCTTTCTACCGCCATGCGCTCTAGTCTCCCTAGTTCATTGTTGAACAGCTGACGCAATTACGGCAAAATTTTGTTGTGTTTACATTAGTTAGTGTGCACTCGAAATGTTTAAACAATTTCTGATCCCGCGGACTTTAAAGTGCGTTCTGCAATACGATTTTTGAACGCAAGGAACATGAAGCCTGCTCAAATTCATCGCCAACTTACAGAAGTTTATGGAGAAAAAGTTATCAGTGATGGAATGGTAAGAAAATGGGTTCGGCAATTCAATGATGGGCGAACCAATGTTCATGACGAGGCTCGCAATTTTCAAATCACATGAGATTGTGGTTAATCGCTTGAATTATCGCAAGTTGCGTTCCCGTTGGGTTCCATTCTGCTGGTGCCACTCACAACCTTATTCAAGAATTTGGTTGGGAGCAATTTGACCATCCTCCGTACAGCCTTGATCTGGCACCTTCTGATTTCCACTTGTTTTTGCACTTGAAGCAGGATTTCGGAGGGCGCCGCTTTGAAGACGGTGTTCGGCAATGGCTCTCGTCAATGGCAGCGCCTTTCTATGAAGAGGGTATAGAAAAGTTGGTTCCTCGCTACGACAAATGTCTAAACTATTTTGGAAACTTTGTAGAAAAATAGTTTAAGATACCTCTTTCTTGTTTTTTGTTTTTTTCCTAAAACGGTACTTACTTTCTGGAAAAGTCTCGTATATCAGGCATAAAATTAATACATTTTTAAATAATTTGGTAAATTAAATTTCAAAAAACTTATATAATACGATCAACAAAGCAAGGTCTCTTCGAGAACCAAGCTTGAGCCATTTCAATTGGTTATAAAAATCAGTAATGTGTTGACCAAAACCTATAGACAAACCAAAGGATACATGTATTTTGAGTGCATTGAGCCTCAATGCTAATACCGCTCAAACCCCAATCAAATATAGGAAAAAACAGAGCTCTCATCTTAGAGGAAATAAGCATTTTGTAGCATCTCGCAGGCATTACCTACATGATTTTACCAAGTAAGCTTTCTGATTCGTTGTTAGTAAAAAATACACGACTCCCTTTTCTCAAAGATTTAATTCTTTTTTCGAATTTGTTGACCTTTGATCTTACAGTATTTTAATGCTGTGACGGCTCGATTCCATTCTCTTTGTTTTTAATATGTTGTTTAAAATATTAAACTAAGCGAACGAATTAACTTCTATAAAAGCGAATGCACGTCTGTGAGTAACAATATAATATAACAGCTGATATCTGTAATACTTAAAAAAAACCTATAACATACTTCTAACCACATTTCTAACACATAACCGCAGCTTTCACAAAATTCTCGTTTAGCTAATAGGCCTAATAGTAATAATAACTGATTTTTGGGGGGTTTTTTGCCATAAAGGGGGATGTTTTCCAAAATTTGTCAAAACCTTTTTTCGTACATCTATGTAGGCCTAATTGACGTGTTTGGTGCAATTTGTTCGAAATCGACCGAATATTTTTCACTTAAGGTAATAATAATAATATTTATTATTTACTCTCGTACTTTGATTTACTATCCCATCTCCTACTTTAATACACTTATGAAGTCACTGCTGGGGTCACATACGGGGGTTGGCGTGCGAAGCACGTAATGCACTGTGTATTGATAATATTTCTAATATGCGGGTTGGCGTACGAAGCGCGCAATTCATAGTGTATCGAAAACACTCGCAATACGGGGGTTGGCGTACAATGCACTGTGCGTCGGCCACTTCTCATAGTGTTCAGTGTCAAGCTCACATGTGCGACTTAGCAGTGAACGCGTTAATATTTTAAATATGTTTGTGAGAAAATATGTGCCAGTTTCTGGTACCGTTTATTTTCAATATGCTTGGAAATTCGTCCAAGTAAATCTTCAAAACATTCCTCGCTCATCCTCAGATAGTTTCCGAAGTCTTTAGGCTCACTGATGGCAAGTTCACTCGGTAGATTCATGTGGCTAAACTTGCTTCGGTCCAAAAACCGTTGTTTAAACCACAAGCCGTCGACCTTCCTTCTTCTTTTTATTTCTCAAACATAAAACACCAGCACAAACAGCTGCGGCTGACTCAAAATCCATTGTTCAGCTGATGTTCAACTTGCTCGATCATATTATGTTCGACTGTGTGTTGACAACACCAACTTGTCGGGTTCGACGGTCAAGTTCGGCGAGCGTGTGTGGTGTCTTTATAACAAAATTGTGCACATTTACCAGTTCAAATACCCTTCAGCATGGCAGGTAGGCCTAGATAAAGTTTGTTGTTTTCAATAGCATTTTTACAACTTACTGATATATTTGTGATATGTATCTAATTGATCCGCCTGAGGGGCCTACTAGTTTATCTATAATTAATTATAAAAGCCAAATACCATTGACTCATTGACTCATCACAGTTTCTCCAAAACCACGAGGCCTACAAACATGAAATTTGGCACTAATACACTTTATAGGTTCTAGACGCGCACTAAGAAAGGGTTTCCGAAAATTCGAAATTTTAGGGTGGGTTTTGGGGGGTCAAAGTTACTAAATCACGATTTCGCAAAATCTACCAAAAGGATTGGAATGAAATTTGGTATGCAGCTTCCTCTAGGACCATAGATGCACGCTAAGAAAAGGTTTCAAAAAATTAGAAATTTTAAAGGGGATGGGGGGATTAAAGTTACTAAATCACGATTTCTCCAAGACTACCGAATGGATTGGAAAGATATTTGGTATGTAGCTTCCTCTAGGGTCATAGATGCTCACTAAGAAAGGGTTTCAAAAATTCGAAATTTTAGGAGGGGTTTTGGGGGGTCAAAGTTATTAAATCACGATTTCTCAAAACCTACCAAAAGGATTGGAACGAAATTTGGTATGTAGCTTCCTCTAGGGCCATAGATGCTTGCTAAGAAAGGGTTTAAAAAATTCGAAATTTTAGGAGGGGTTTTGGTGGGTCAAAGTTACTAAATCACGATTTCTCAAAAACTACCGAACGGATTCGAATTAAATTTAGTATGTAGCTTCCTCTAGAGACCATAAGTGCTCAATAAGAAATGGTTTAAAAAAATTCGAATTTTTAGGAGGGTTTGGGGGGGGTCAAAGTACTAAATCATGATTTCTCAAAAACTACAGAACGGATAAGAATGAAATTTGGTATGTAGCTTCCTCTAGGGCCAAAGGTGCTCGCTAAGAAAGGTTTAAAAAAAAATCGAAATTTTAGGGGGTTTGGAGGGTCAAAGTTACTAAATCACGATTTCTCAAAAACTACAGAACGAATAGGAATGAAATTTCGTATGTAGCTTCCTCTAGGGCCGAAGGTGCTCGCTAAGAAGGGTTTTCAAATACTTCGAAATTTTAGTGGGGGTGTTGGGGGTGTCAAAGTTTCTAAAAATCCCCATATTTAACTATGATTTGTCTCTCCGTGCGAAGCCGGTTCGGGCCAGCTAGTTAAACTTAATGTAGTTCAGTTAGTTTCATTCAGAGCCTACATATTTCGGCGTAGTAATACGTGTTTGTCAGTTTAAGTCTTTACTGTTATCAGTGTAATTAAATTGCTTCGCTATCTTCCTTTGTCGTATTACATATAACTATTGTAAATCATATAAAGCTGTCAGGCCTACTGTCACTAACTCGCTTAGTGTTATCAGTACAGTATATCATACAACTTTTATCTTATAGTTCTAACAAGTCATATACAAACATAAAGAATAAGACCTTACTAGACATTACCGGTTGTTTGAGTTTCGTGTGTTTTATCTTTTATGAATTTAATCCCTTTACAAATAACTATGAATCGCGCGTATAAAGTAAATAACTTTCAAAGCCACTGTTCATGTACACCGGTTGTAAAATAAATTAGTTAATTACATTAAAAAAAGTAAAATTTAGTAACTCAAAGTGTCTCCAGTTACACCTAAATTGTATCTCAAAATCTAATTAAATTAAGCTTATGTAGTTATATATATATATATATATATATATATTGCAAC
>JAGFPH010002785.1:21024-34252 GCA_018207615.1 Philaenus spumarius
ATTATAGTAAATTTAATTGCCTTTCGAACGATATAACTCACAAATTGTACTCGGGCATGAGTGGTAGAAATTACGCAATTATCTTATCTTCTTGGATAGTGAATAAAATCATTTATTGGGAGTTTCCTATGAATTTTGTTTCTTGTTCCCGAAACTGAACCTAAAATACCTTTGCACGGGATTATCGTAAATTTAATTGCCTTTTGAACGATATAACTCACAATTGTACCTTAAAATGAAGTTGTACCTAATAATGGTCTGTTTTAAGTCAAATAAGCGATTATATCAAATCATGCGTTTCAAAATGGATACCGTTTGAATATTTCAAACCTAAATTACCCCAAAACGGTACATTTTCACAAAAATCGTCAAGACACCTTTTTTGTAGCTCTTTAAATTTCCTGATGGTGCATTTATCAAAACAATTTGATGAAGGATGATAGTTAAGTTAAAGATAATAACAGCATACGTAACCACAATATTGGGTTGTTTTGCATACTTTTACTGAGATATTAATAAATATACAGGATTTGATAATGCCAGCAGTATTCTAGGATATGATTCAGCACATAATAATGAGGGGAAAAATTATTTGGACTTGTGTCCGGAAACGTTTTGTTTTCCCCATAGTCGCCATTTTGTTTGTTTTCACAAAATAATTTTTGTCTAGAGAACGGTTTGACCGATTGAGTTCAAACTTGACATGAAGTTAAGGCTATGATCTATTTTAAGTAAAATAAATGATTGTATCCAGTCGATTCAAAATTACGACTGTTTGAAAATTTCAAACCTGAATTATCCAAAATCCGGACTTAACAAAAAAAAAGACACCGTTTTTGTAGCCCTTTATATTCTGTACCGGTTGGTGTAACTGTATGTGTAAGTTATGTGTAATAATTGGTTTGTTCAACCCGGCATCCTATACCAATACATAAACACAACAATATTGTGGTTATGTGCGCTGTTATTATCCTTAACGTAACTATTATCCTTCATCTAATTGTTTTGGTAATTACACCATCCGATAGGGAGAATTAAAAGGGCTACAAAAAAAGTGTCTTCACATTTTTTGTGAAAATGTAGGTTTTTTTTTTAAATTTAGGTTTGAGATTTTCAAAAAGTCGCCATTTTTAAACGCATGATTGGATATAATCGCTTATTTTACTTAAAATAGATCATTGTTAAGTATAACGTCATGTCAAGTTTGAACTCAATCGGTCAAACCGTTCTCTAGATATAAATTATTTTGTAAAAAAACACAAACAGACAGACATGCAAGCACCGTGTGTTTATATTGTGAAATATGTTTGTCTCATTCCCAGGAATAGAGGGACCAGAGAGTTCAGGGACACCCTGAATATAGTATAGGATAGCCTTTGTACTTCCACTTGTATAAACCACCTATCGGAGCTTTAATGTTTTAGGCCACACCGGCATGTGGTAGGTCATATAATTTGTAGTTTTCCTTGTGTTTTAAACGCAGTTCTACATTTAGTTTTTTCTTTCAGCTGGTCAACTTTCCTTATTGGAAAGTTCACATTTATGGCGTGCAAGATACGAAAAGATTTTTTATTCCGTAACTAGTGCCACGCGTTTGTTGATACGTCACTCAAAGAAGTTATCAAAGCTATTGGATTTAAAAATTATTTTGCCAATTTGTATTACTACAGTAGTAGAGTATGTTAGAAAATACGATTTATTACACTGAAATGTAATTTCAGAATCAAGTGCACGGGAACCAAATAGCTTCCTAGTTGGAATATTAAAGATAAATGTACATTCGGGGTAATTTCATACCACTATATAGAGAAGCGCTAAAAAAGATTTTGAAAAATATCGATTTAAAATGGTCATAATAAGGGTTTCTCTCCCGTTAACAGATAAAACAGCTGATTCGAATCAAAAGCTAGCAACACAATTATTGGTGTGGCCTTTACTGAACCAACACGTGTTTGTCGAATGCGTTTACAATCGATACTATAGCAATCAGCGTAGCAAATTTAGAATCAGTTAATTATTTTTCACGACCAACAGCTTTTTTTAGATAAGGTTAACAAAATAAAATAAAGCAGCACAAAGACAAAATTAATGAAAAAGCCTTAATATAATATTATTCAAATATCTGTTGTCACGTATTTTAAACTAGGTGCCCTGCCCCTGCTCTCTTCGCACGCCAACCCTGGCAGTGATCTATGGTGATGCCAATGCAAACATATTATTGTATATCGTGTTATTATTACGGAAATTATGATTAATTAGGACAGAGGCACTTGGATCAAAGTTGGGTGGTGGTATTAGCTGTGAACTGTAGGCTACATAATGTAAGACAGAGATCGAAATAGTCACACACTATCCCCAATATTTGTCCCTAAAAGTTTGTTCGTAATTTTTATATTTTTTCAAATTTTTAACAGGCATTTTGTACATTTTCTCCTATATAAAATGCGAGGTCTAAATCTAAAATTGTCTCACTTTTATAAAAAATACTAGCTGACCCGTACGGCGTTGCCCGTGGTGGTTGGTATTTTCAGTCTTTTTAACGTAATTGTATTCTTTTTAAGTGTTCAGTCAGTCAGTGGTATTTGGCTTTTGTATATATAGGCTATATATATATCTTAAATAATAAAAGCACTATTTTCATAATAATAAAAGATCTGAAATTATGATTTTAGTAACTTTTAGTAACCCCAAACCCCTCCCAAAATTTCGAAATTTTTCATACCCTTTCTTAGTGAGCACCTATGGGCCTAGAGAAAGCTACATACCAAATTTCATTCCAATCAGTTCGGTAGTTTTGAAGAAATCGTGATTTAATAACGTTGATCCCCCCAAACTCCCCTAAAATTTCGAATTTTTCGAAACCCTTTCTTAGCGAGCGCCTATGGCTCTAGAGGAAGCTACATACCAAATTTCATTCCAATCTGTTCGGTAATTTTGAAGAAATCGTGATTTAGTAATTTTTACCCCCTAAATCCCCTAAAATTTCCAATTTTTTAAAACCCTTTTTTAGTAAGCACCTATGGCCCTAGAGGAAGCTACATTGCAAATTTCATTCCAATCCGTTCAGTAGTTTTGAAGAAATCGTTTTTTAATAACTTTGATCCTCCCAAACCCCCCTAAAATTTCGAATTTTTTCAAACCCTTTCTTAGTGAGCACCTATGGCCCTAGAGGAAGCTACATACCAAATTTCATTTCAATCCGTTCGGTAGTTTTTGAGAAATCGTGAGTGAGTGGTATTTCGCTTTTATATGTATAGATAACTTCAAAATATTGTTTAATGTGTTGTTGACCTAATGTATGACACGTTTTGAGGTTAGATGCCGTTCAAAATGTAGGGCCTAAACATTTTTTTACAATTAATTGTTTTTGTTTGCTCCGTTCTTCAGAAGAAAATATTTAGGCCTACAAACAACGTACTACATTTAACTAGCTGTATGCCGTTAGGTCAACATGGTATATATTATGTAGGACTACAGAGTCTACAGCCAATTAGGCGAACTTCATTATTGTTCACTTTAAAATTCACTTAAGTTATTTTTCTATTTTTCATCCACCTATTAGATCTTATTGTAACATTTTGTTAAAGTTTGTCTTTTCTTGTTTTTTTGTAAAACTTGTTTAGTCATTTAATATTTTTGTGTACAACTTGTTTGGTCATTAATTATTATTAATTTGTGCATCTATATTGAAAAAAGGAACAATACATTTGCAATTTTTAAGTTTTCAACGACAGTAAACCCAGCTCGCCGGCCCTGAGTAAACCTACCTATATTTGCAAATTAATTTTATAGTTCTAATAAAATAACAAAAATTCGCCAAAAGTAGTGATTCAGTAGTTTAAAACATAGTTTTATGTTTTTGGCCTAAGTAGTTTTTTTAGGCTGTTAAGAATGAAGTGGAGAAAAGGATTGTAAAAATGTTTAGGCCTATAGTTTTAACGATTTATAACCTCAAAGCCTTCATAATATAGCATATTATAGCCTACGTTAGTTTTATAACTCATATACAAAAACAAACGACATACAGACATTATAAAAAGTTTGTTTTGACTGAGATTGTAAACTCGTAAACATAACCCCAAAGTATAATATAGGCTAGGTTTTGCTTAGTATTACAGATGATGGAGTACATCAGCTGTTACATGTCGGGAGCGATATCAAGTTTTTCACGGTCATAACGCATTTCCTACGGGTTTAATTGTCATTTTTTTAGATTGGTTAAAAAGGATGCAAATATTGTCACGAGAACACGACTGAAATTTTAATTTTACCTTCGTCTAAGAAATTACAAGTAGTCGATTTCAACACGGAATTTTCTAAATTTTGCATGTGAGGTAATACTAACGTGGGAACCATGAAGTGGGTTTGGCATGAGGTAGCAATCCATGTTAGAGATACGCTAATAATACAAAGCTATTTCTGTACACGCCGCTCACGTCTAGCCTCTGCGCAGGGTGTCAAGGTGGACCGATATGTAGAGGCTACGATTTTATTGACAAACACAGGATGTACATCTATATAGTGTATTTATTGTACCGAATAAAATTTAAATGTTCAGCTTCTTAGCTGATCTTTTTATACAGAGTGACCCCGAACTATCTGGTCCCCTTTTGTGGATTTGTTCCCGGCATCGAGACAAACACAATATAAACATGGGTCTACGGTGCTTACTTTTTCGTCCGTCTGTATAGGTTTTTTACAATACAATTGATATCTAGAGAACAGTTTGACCGATTGAGTTCAAACTTGACCTGATGTAATAGCTAACAATTATTTATTTTAAATAAAATAAACGATTATATCCAATCGTGATTTTAAAAATGGCGACTGTTTGAAAATTTCAAACCTTAAAACCGTACATTTTAACACAAAATGCCAAGACACCTTTTTGTAGCCCTTTTTATTCCCACTAATAAAGCTGGGTTCATTTTAATAACGATAAGTGGTGTTTGGATTGTAATTTTCGTTGTTCGTTTTTGATATTACCTAACCTAAAAAACTGTCGGTTGTGAGGAATACCTGATTCTAAATTTGCCAATTTGGTTAATGTGGTAATAAATCTAAATGATTTCAAGAAACGTGTGTCAGGCCGAAATGCAGTAGGCCTAACTTGAAATTGTGTTAAATTTGTGATCCAAATCAGTTGTATTTGTTATATGCAACAACAGAATAGATGTAAGAATTGTTCGTTGTTTTGTGTGTTTGTTTTTATTTTGTTAACTTAACCTAAACAAATTTATTTGTAAAAAATAATTAACTGATTCTACATTTTCCAAGTCGGTTGCTATGGTAAATAATGTAAACGCGTTCAACAAACGTGTGTTGGTTCAGTATAGGCCACATCTAGAATTGTGTTGCTGAGCTTTCGATTGAAATTAGCTGTTTTATCTGTTATAGAGCTGGGAGTGGACCCGCGTATTTTAACCGTGTTCTGACCAAAATCCTTTCTTAGTGCACCTCTACATAGTAGTATGAGGGTACCCTGAAAGTTGTAAGTCTCTAGCTATCATAGTTTTGTTCGTGCGTTGATTATGAATCAGACAGTCAGTATTTCTTTTATTTGATACAGATACATATTTACAAAATACAATAAGTCAAGAACAATAAAAAAGACAAAGTAACATAATTATATATCTGGTTAAAAGTAAAAATAATAAACGGTACCAGATAACTGCCACATACTTTCTCCCAGTTGGAACTTTATACCTTCCCAAGAGTAGCATAGGAGATGGTTATTTAGAATTGCAAAAGTAGGAAAATGTTACCATGGAAAATATTAGATGCATGTAACACACATCCATATTATATTATTATTTAAACTATTCGATCGATTTCGAACAAATTTGCACCAAACATCTCAATTAGGTATGTATAGATGCACGAAAAAAAGGGTTTGAAAATTTTTGAAAAACAACCCAACTTTTGGCCAAACCCCCCGAAAATCAGTTATTATTATTATTACCTAAACGAGAGTTTTTAGAAAGAAAAGATGGGGTTTTTTTTGCATATTGTAGGGTACATTATAAGGGCTACAAATAAGCAAAATTTTATCAAAATAACTAGAGCCGTTTTTGAGAAATTTTGATTTTTCTCGTTTTTTGGCCATTGTTGGGAGGTAAAACCATTTATAAACATCAAAAATTGTAAAAAATGAAAAAATGCCTGGATATATTCCAGAACTACACCTAAATACCAAATTTCATCAAAATCGGACCGTTGGTATGGTCTCCAGCTCTGTACACATCCTTACAGGCACACGGACAGACATCACACAAAAAAACACTTTTTTGGGTTCAGTGAGCACCAAAACAAATAATTCCACTAAAAATATTTTTGGGTTCTTGGAGCACCAACACAGATAATTCCACTAAAATTTTTTTGGGGGTTCAGAGAGCACCAAAACAGATAATTCTCCTAAAAATAGTAGCATAGGAGATGGTTATTTAGAATTGCAAAAGTAGGAAAATGTTACCATGGAAAATATTAGATGCATGTAACACACATCCATATTATTATTATTCTTTAAACTATTCGATCGATTTCGAATAAATTTGCACCAAACATGTCAATTAGGCCTGTATAGATGCACGGAAAAAGGTTTTGAAATTTTTTTAAAAACAACCCCCTTTTTGGCCAAAAACCCCTCAAAATCAAAATCAGTTGTTATTATTACCTAAATGAGAATTTTTAGAAAGATGCGATTTTTTGCATATTGTAGGGTACATTAAGGGCTACAAATAAGCCAAATTTTATCAAAATCGTTAGAGCCGTTTTTGAGAAATTTGGATTAGATATTCCAGAACTACACCTCCATATTAAATTTCATCAAAATCGGACCGTTGGTATGGTCTCCAGCTCTGTACACATCCTTACAGACACACGGACAGACATCACCAAAAAACACTTTTTTGGGTTCAGGGAGCACCAAAACAAATAATTCCATTAAACATAATTTTTGGTTCAGGAAGCACCGAAACAGATAATTCAACTAAACATTTTTTCGGGGTTCAGGGAGCACCAAAACAGATAATGCCACTAAAAATTCAAATTCGAAAATTTGGACGAAAACAATATTTTCTCCATATACTACGTATAGGGTGGAGAAAGTAAAAATAGAAGTAAGAGGAAAAAATAATTTTATATTTTGTGTTTTATATGAGAAAATTCTGCACAGGAAACACAACAACCCATGGATCTTGGAACCACCAGCAGAACAAAAACTAAAAACACAATCAAGCTTCAAATACCTAATGCTTAGTTGGAGAACAGACAGTGTGGCGGTAGAACAGGTTATAATGAAGAGCCCGCTGGATTACATCAAGTACAATATAAGCACCCAACTTACAGAACAAATAAATAAATCTGATGACAATCCAACCAAAGTTGCTCAAATAACCTTGGAGACTATTAACAACTTATATCCATCAAACTTTGGTTGCGACTGCTGATGGTTCTAAAATTGAGGGTGAA
Organism: Philaenus spumarius; assembly: GCA_018207615.1. NCBI lineage: Eukaryota > Metazoa > Arthropoda > Insecta > Hemiptera > Aphrophoridae > Philaenus > Philaenus spumarius. Next base: position 28,495 of record JAGFPH010002785.1, read on the forward strand.
ACAGGAGCAGGAATATCCTGCGAGCACTATTTTGCGCTGGGTTCGAGCGCTACCGCGTTTGAGGAAGAGCTGTTTGCAATCGACGACGAGTTAAGGCAGATAATAATTAGGCCTTGGATGAGGAACAACACAGTGATCCTGGTTGATTCTAAATCGGCACTACAAGAAATTGCTGAAAAAAACACACCCATAAGTCCATTAATCGAATCAATAAAAAATATATATCAGATAGTTAAACACATAACCAAGAAAATAATACCGCAGTGGATTCCATTACATGGGCACAGAAGGTAATGAGCAGGCAGACGAAGAACCCACATAACACAGAAACCAAGAAGAATGCTCACACAGGAGGCAAGGATTGGTGCACTGAGGTGAACATCGCACCTGGAATTCAATAATAAAGCAAATGAAAAAATAAAGGACAAACCCTATGGAGATGTATTCAACCTGTATGAAAAAGTCAAGAACTTGTCGAGCAGAACAACTGGACATGATTGCCTGAACAAACACCTAAACAAAGTAAAGATATTGAACTATGGCAACTGCACGCTGTGTGAATGCCAGACACTGTTATGAACAAGGACCACCTTTTGGTCGGCAGAAAATTGGATGAAGACAAGTCAAGAAGAAAGGACCTCCCTGGTCTCTATTGGGAAGCATGATTGAAAATAGCATGACACAACGTGGAACGAAGAAGGAAGATATTTTGTGTTTTATACGTTTAAACTTCTGGAAAATCAACGAAAGGTTTTATCACACTGTCAAAGAGAGAAAATTATAAGAGTTCATCAAACAAATTCCGAGCGTGTTTTAGCTAAGTAGAAATATAGTGTATCCTTAATCCAGCCGCAGTATTATTAGCGAATTTCCGTAGGAAAAATGAGCTATTGCAGTGAACCCTTATGGTAAGACCCAAGGTCGGGAGTAGCAAATGAGCACCGATCATGGTCCCCAGAACACGTTTTGGGCGTCATTAAAAATCATAATGTGTATATATGTGTTCGCACTCCAGCGGCCGTATTTTAAGTCCAAGTTGGTCCAAATTTGGTAAAAAGGTTGGTTGTCTACGTCATTCGAACCAACAAAAAAAAAATCCAACAACCGGAAGCACGTTTTTGACAGGAAGTGATTTCGTTTACATTTTTAGCACGAGAATGAAACATTTTTGGCATTTTATCTACACAAATACATACAGGGATTATTCTGCACATTTTGTTTGCCAAATTTGGACTAAATCGGACGTAAAATGCGGCGTTAGAGTGGGTACACATACATAATTATGTACAATTTTTAATGACACTTAAAGAGGTGATCTGGGGCAGTATGTTCGGCGCTCTTTGACCACTACCGACCTTAGGTCTCACCATGAAGAGTCACTGCAGTACCTCATCTTTCCTAAGGATATTCGCTAGTAAGTATACGAGTACAATGATGTAGGGTCGGTGCTCTAATAATGCGTGATATTTTACTTCTTGCAAGTGTATTCTGTCCAACTCTAGTAAATATTTTTAGCGAATTTCCATAGGAAAAATGAGCTATTGCAGTGGCCCTTATGGTAAGACCCAAGGTCGGGAGTAGAAAATGTGCACCGATCATGGTCCCCAGAACACGTTTTGGGGTGTCATTAAAAATTATATATAGATATTATGTATATATATGTTCGCACTCTAGCGGCCGTATTTAAGTCCGATTTAGTTCAAATTTGGTACACATGTTGGTTGTCTACGTCGCTCGGATGAGTTCGTTAGCCAAAAAAATCCAACAATCGGAAGCACGTTTTTTGACTGGAAGTAACAATTTTTTGAGATTTTCCTACGAGAATGAATTAGTTTTGACTTTTTCTACAAATATAAATGTACGATGTTATTCTGCACATTTTGTTTTTTTACGCGATCTTATAGCTCTCTTGGTTCCCCCAAAATCGTTCGAAACGTAAAATACCATAGAAGTGCCCGGTTCAAAGCCATGTAGTGGATTCTACCGCGGGGTTGGCGTGCGAAGCACGCAATGCATTGTGTATTGAAGATACTCCCAATACGGGGGTTGGCGTGCGAATCACCCAATGCTTGGTGTGTTAAAGATACTGCCATTACGGCGGTTGGTGTGCGAAGCAGGCAATGCTTTGTGTATTGAAGATACTCCCATTTACGGAATGGCGTGTGTAGCACGCAATGCTTTGTGTATTGAAGATACTCCCAATATACGGAATGGCGTGCGAACCAATTCGCAGCTATTCAGCACAGTCGGCGTCGTGAATAGACCTATTTCCCAAATTGTTGGTTGAAACCCTAAAACATAGGCCTATAAACTTAATTTTGGAAATTTGCTCAACTCACGTCACCGGTTCATCTGTGTGGTCGAATTATTTAAATTGGTGACTGCAAAACTTACATATCTTTTAGGCTATCAACATCAAATGTAAAAAGAAGGGAAAGCAAACAGGAAATCCAGCCAAAAAACATTTGCCCAATCAGGACAGCCAGTTAAACGAGATACCATAATCTACTGACCCTGGTCTAGCCGAGGGACTTCCTAGTGAGTTGGCAGTTCGATTAGATATTCACATTGGTATAATAAATCCCCAAGGTTTCAAGACCCACGTTGTTTTCTATTTCCATACGAAATACTAGAACTGAAAAATCTAATCCTCAGCTAGGTTACGAAAAAACGCCCCAATAGTTATACTAGCATTAAGAGACTAACAGTAGACATATATTTTCAGCGTTTTTCATATTTGGAAGTGTTCAATCTATCATGGCTAATGAAGCGTATAAATTTGTCGCACTTTTTGAATTTTTTCGCAAGTTTGTTGTAAGTTTTAAGTGCTTTTAAAATACCAACTTACACATAGCCGAACGTGTGCTATCAAAAATGTTCAAGAAAAACTTGTTATAAATTCGACATGTATGAGAGTTTTCAATCTATATAAATATATAAAAGCGAAATACCACTCACTCACTCACTCACTGACACAATCATCACGATTTCTCAAAAACTACCGAACGGATTGAAATTAAATTTGGTATGTAGCTTCCTCTAGGGCTATAGGTGGTCACTAAGAAAGGGTTTGAAAAAAATTCGAAATTTTAGGAGGGGTTTGGGGGATCAAAGTTATTAAAAAACGATTTCTTCAAAACTACCGAACGGATTGAAATTAAATTTGGTATGTAGCTTCCTCTAGGGCCATAGGTGGTCACTAAGAAAGGGTTTGAAAAGAATTCGAAATTTTAGGAGGGGTTTGGGGGGATCAAAGTTATTAAAAAACGATTTCTTCAAAACTACCGAACGGATTGAAATGAAATTCGGTATGTAGCTTCCTCTAGGACCATAGGTGCTCACTAAAAACGGGTACGAAAAATTTCGAAATTTTAGGAGGGGTTTGGGGGGGATCAAAGTTACTAAAATCATAATTTCAGATCTTTTATTATTATGACAATAGTGCTTTTATTATTTAAGATCTATATATATAAAAGCCAAATACCACTCACTGACTGAACACTTAAAAAGAATACAATTACGTTAAAAAGACTGAAAATACCAACCACCACGGGCAACGCCGTACGAGTCAGCCAATATGTTATACGCGAATGAGCAGGAAAGTTATTAATAAATAAAATTCTCTATCGGCAATACAACCACAAACAACGCTAATAAACCGATGACGTGAGTTGAGTGAATTTCCGAAATTAAGTTTATACGTTTTAGGGTTTCAACCAACTATTTAGGAAATTGATCTAGACGCTGAATAGCTGAAAGCGTCGAACGAAATATATTAGTGCAATTTGTTTGCACCTCAGCCTCAAGCTCCGGCTCACGCGATGCTTCCTTCCTCATGTAGCGGGAAAAACTCAAGCGCCTCGACTTTGCGGCCTCCGATTATGGACCGCAGCGGTCAGCCCCCTTCACGGTAAAATCCTTCACGTGGATTAGAACCGAGTAGTTTTATGGTATTTTGCGTTTTGATCGATTTTGGGGGAACCAGAAGGGCTACAAGATCGTGCAAAAAAAAAAACGTGCAGAATAATCTCATATGTTTATTTTTTCAGATTAAATCCCCAAAATGTTTCATTCTAGTACGAAAAACATATTACTTCCGGTCGAAAATAGTGCTTCTGATCGTTCTTTTACCTCATAAATCGTCCGAGGGACGTTTATTGCCTCATAAAAAGAGGGACTTGTTTTGGGGGAGAAAACCAACGTCTACCGAATTTGGACAAAAACGAACGTAATTTATAAACATTCATTTATACAATTTTCAATGACACTCCGTACCGTATTCTGAGGACTATGAACGGTGCTCGTTGACTGCTCCCCTACCTCTGCAATAGCTCACCTTTCCTATTCGCTAGTAATATAGTTCCGCTCTAGTAACCAATACAATTTTCTACACTTTATGATGGCGAGTTCGTGTTTCTTCTTAACATGTTCTTTCAACTTCAGTTTTGACTTGACAACCAGATTTTTCGCTGTGTTCGCAAATAATATAATGTGATCATTGATTAGCACGTTGAGGTATGTTACGCAATAGTTTTAAATGTTTTATTTTTAAACAACAAGAGGAATTACATTTTTCCCACATCAAACGGCTACTTAGATAAAACAAACTTCAGAAATGTTTAATGTATCATATTATTCCTTTATCAGCAAATACAGCTGTACAGAACAGATAGTGGGGGATGGGGAGGTGGATGCGGGTTTCTACGAGGAAAACACGAGAGCTGGGGGAGTGGGTGAATGAAAATTAAACGCTTGAAGCTAAACTATCTCGGCTTTGTTGAATAACTGTTACTAGGAAATCATACAAAATTAAATGCAAAATTGTTTAGAGTTGCGTTTATAACTACAGATTTCTGCACACCGCTGATTAGTTATATGATTAGTTTCCTGTTGACAATAAAGATCGTTTAAGTTTTTTTTTCGAAGTAATTATTCCGTGCTCAGAGGTCTAGGAGTGAAAACTCTCGGTCACACTTACTGTTCCACTGGCAGTAGCATCCCTCATCGATGTCAGCGCATTGTTGTCCGTCGAGCCGGCGTCGGTTGATCGCCTTCCGACAACGCTTGCACACACGGGAGTGCATATATTTTCTGGTAGTGCCTAGTCCGGTGTTATTGGGATTAAGCAGTACCTTCCTCCCAGCAAATGAAGAGTTCGGGGAGATTTACAGTAAAGCCAATGGCATGCTTTACAAGAATATGAATTGCTTCCTGACAAGTTCTTCAATTACCGAATTAGCAAAGACAGTTATGAAATAACTTAATGTATTCTTGTTGTTCAGCAGCCATCTTGCTGTCCACTGTTAGCCTCGCTAGAGCAACTAGGCAACTGACGTGACCAGATTACAGCATGTCGTGGCAGGAGTTGACTCCCTTGCTGAGCTACCGTCGCGTCGCCTTCGGATCGCACTAATATAAACAAGCGAATTAAACTGTGCGTGTTAACTGAAGCAACTCAAGTTGCGTTGACTTCACTGGTTGCTTTCAGAATAGACCCGGTCTTAATGCAGAACTAGGCAACTCATCATGCATTTAGACCTGAAAGGGAAATCAATGATCAACTTGGATGAAATTTCCTACACTGTTTTTTAATGGAGAAAACTCATCATGAATTTACACTTGAATGGAAAAACATTGATCGACTTGGATGAAACTCACTATACTGATTTTTAATGCAGGTAACTCATCATGCATTTAGACCTGAATTGAAGATCAATGATCGACTTGGATGAAACTCACTGTACTGTTTTTAATGCAG
>JAGFPH010002785.1:41916-55694 GCA_018207615.1 Philaenus spumarius
ATCTACTCACGAAGGTGCTGCCAGCACGTACCAAATATATTGCCATCGGTCACCACGGTAAAAGCCGTGGATTTAATTCTGGTAATTTTACGGTATTTTACGTTTTGATTGTTTTTGGGGGAACCAGATGGGCTATAAAGTCGCGTAAAAAAACAAAATGTGCAGAATTATTTCGTATGTCAATTTTGTGAAAGAAAACTTCAAAAAAATTTTTTCTAGTACGAAAAATCTCAAAAAATTTTTACTACCGGTCAAAAATTTGGTCTACTTCCGGTCAATTTTTGTCTAACGAACTCGTCCAAGCGACTTAAAAAACCAACCTGTTTACCAAATTTGGTTCAAATTTGGTTAGAGTGCGCACACATACATACATTAATATATACATATATATATGATTTTTAATGACACCCCAAAACGTGTTCTGGGGACCGTGGTCGGTGCTCATTTGCTACTCCCGACCTTGGGTCTTACCATAAGGGCCACTGCAATAGCTCATTTTTCCTATGGAAATTCTCTAAAAATAAATATTATTTATTTAAATAAATATTTGTTCTAATAAATACGTTTTAAAACTTCAAGTTCAATTAAACAATCATGTGATGCAAATTAAATCATGTGTGTGAATAAAAAAAATCATGACATACTCCCACATTACAACAATTCCAATCCTTTGTCAAATACAATATAGAGTTTAAATGCTTTGTGAGAGACGAGATCTTAATTACATAAAAAAGAGATTTAACTAACTTTTAATAATAAAATTAGATCTCAATTAATTACAACTGTTACTTATAAAGTACTAGATTGCTCCGATCCCTGCTCGCTTCGCTCACCAACCCCAGAGGCGAAATAAATGCAAACAGATTATTGTATACCATGATATGTTCACGGGAACGACGATTGATTAGAATAATTATTTTGTATTTGTATACAGAAGAGAGGCAGTATTATTTCCATAAACTGGTCAAATGGTTCAATGTATGCCTAACTAACAATTGTTAGGCCAAAACAGATGTTTTATTTGCAATATATAAGAACAGTTTGAATTATAATACAGTAAGCCTTTTTTGTTTGTCCTTGTTTTTATTTTATTAATAACCAAAAACAAAACAAAATAGTTTGCTGTGAAAATGGTTATTAACAGATTCTAAATTTTCTAATTTGGTTGATGCGGCAATGAATGTGAAGATGGGATTGGAGGCTGATACCACCACTACTAATATACAGGGTGTCCCCGAACTCTCTGGACCCCTTTTGTGGATATGTTCCTGGGATCGAGACAAACATATTTCACAATATAAACATGGGTCTACGGGGCTTATTTTTTCGTCTGTCTGTCTGTATGTGTTTTTTACAAAATACTTAATATTTTTGAAAGTAGAAAGGTTATTGAGCTTAAACTTTGTACAAAATAAAAAAAGCCATTGTGTTTGCCATTCAAAAAGTAATTTTTTGTCTATTGTAATTTTTTTGTAGAGTTAGCGGTTTTTGAGATATTTGACATTAAAAATTATAAACAGTCGCCATTTTTATAAATATTTAAAATAAATTTCTAATTTTTCGTACAGTGATAAAAGATTACGCAACAAATAGGTGTACAAAGTTTGAGCTCAATATCCTTTCTACTTTCAAAAATAATAAGTATTTTGTAAAAAAACACATACAGACAGACAGACGAAAAAATAAGCTCCGTAGAGCCACCCACCCATGTTTATATTGTGAAATATGTTTGTCTCGATCCTAGGAACATATCCACAAAAGGGGTCCAGAGAGTTCGGGGACACCCTGTATTTCGGTCACGCAAGCAATTATTATTCAGCGCCTTCGTGAGTAGTCCGATTTCCCAAATAGTTGAAACCCTAAAACATATAACTTAAATCGCTTAACTCCAGTCAGCGGTACAGCTGCGCGATCGAATTATTTCGGAATCCTGGGTAAAAACGGCAAATCTAACAATAATACGTTAAAGCCTATATGACAGACTAGGGCACAAATCAGATTTAGAAAATTGTAAAAGAGTTCGCTACTTAGCCTACGGAGGCCAATCTGTCGTCAGACTGCCGCCTTATAGCCCAGTCAATAAAGACCGAAAATCACCATTTGTCGCAACAAATTAGAGGAAAGCTGATTTTTTTATATGTGATAGACCCTTATGAGACATGTATTTTCTCAAAAGTCCCCGCCTCTCCCCCTCGTGCGTTCCCCTCCACCCCCCCTTGAAGTTTACAAATGCAGAGCTTCACAAGATTTTACAAGTTCGTTAGTACTCATCGTAGCGAACTAATTTTTTGTTTTGTACATATGTTCCTTGATCCATATTAAATATATTTTATTCTTATAAATTTTTCGATAAAGTTAATATTAAAGGACCTATTAAACAACAAACACCAAAAAAATTATTTCTCAAGGCATATAAATTTACTTTATTAACTATATTGTTTAAATTATTTAAAATACACAAAAATGTTTCAAATAAAACTTGTAGTATGTATCTTTAGCTTTAATATGATTTGGATAATTACTTGTTCAAATGTATCGCTTGCTCTTGGGACGTCGTCAAAGAGAGCGCTTGCACGCCGCTCCAGTGGTCAGACGCAGGTTTTTTAATCGCTTCGCATGGATATATTATGTACAATGGATGTTGCAATATAATTTTAGTAAATGTGTGAGCAAAAATACTGTTTCTATATAATGTATTGTAAGTTTAGGTTTAGATTGTAAGTATATTAGGTAAGGTTTGTTATTACATTTATATATATAATTTATTGGTTTCCCTTTAATTGAAATAATTTCAATAACAAATGTATTGGAAGTTTAATACTTGTATTTTAGCTATTTATAGTGTCGTTTTTACTTAGTATGCTTTTTCAAAAACAAAACACCATGAATAAGTGAACACACAAATTTTATTTCGAATATCAGTTTTGGTTCGGGGGGGCTAACCCAACTCAGACTGGGATGCTAAGCTTTACAGTTTACAAGGTACAGGGTCGGAACTAGCCCTACTTTCACACGGAGCAAGGATATATTTCGGAGCCCTCTTCACCCACTCTCATCACCATGCTCACTAAATAAATCGAATAATTGTCACTTTTCGAGCTTTTTGGGCAGCAAAGGTATTAATAATGTCATCAAAAGAAATAGATGATGCTCTTTGGTGCAAGCACATTTTGCAATCGATATATTTGTATAATGATATTTATATCGATTTGAAGAGGAACCTATATTTTCGTTTGGTATAACGTATGTGAGAGTTTGGTTTAGTTGGTGCAATTGTTATAAAAAATTTCATTTTTGGGTAAAACATATATTCCTGATAAATTATTCAAAATCGTCACAATTTTATTAGCGGTCTTGCAGTAGGAACATAAAAACTGGTGTTTTCTGAAAAACTTTTATAAAATATTTTATATATATATTTATACATTTCTATTTAGAACAAGATTATAAAACTTTTGTTTGTTTTGAAAAATATAACAAAAATTGTTTACTAATTTTTATGTGGGCCTAAAACTGGATTTGTTTTCCCGTTACTGAACGTTTTTTCGCTTCCTGAGCTAATCATTTTACTTTCTCACTATGCTATAGTATAGAGAAAGTATAGCGATCGCACAAAAAATCGATGTTGAGATTTTTGTGGAAATATCCGTTTTGGGGACGCCTGAGCCCAAAAAAGTGTTTTTTACAAAATGTCTGTATGTATGTCTGTATGTATGTCTGTCTGTATGTGTACAAAGCTAGAGCGAAAACTATTAGATCGATTTCAAACAAATTTGCACCTGACATGTCAAGTAGGCCTGTATAGATGCACGAAAAACGATATTGAAAAATTTTGAAAAACAACCCCCTTTTTGGCGGAAAAAGCCCCAAAAAATCGGTTATTATTTTTTTTATAAAAAAAACGGCTCTAACGATTTTGATAAAATTTGGCTTATTTATAGCCTTCAATGTACCCTAAAATATGCAAAAAAACCGCATCTTTCTAAAAATTCTCGTTTAGCAAATAATAATAATAATAGTAACTGATTTTTGGGGGGTTTTGGCCATAAAGGGGATTGTTTTCAAAATTTGTCAAAACCTTTTTTCGTATCTATACAGGCTTAATTTACGTGTTTGGTGAAATTTGTTCGAAATCGATCGAATAGTTTTCTCTCTAGATAATAATAATATTTATTAGTTAATCTCCTACTTTAATAAATCACCTCTCCTACCCACACCTACAATTATGGAGTCACACCGAATCTGTTTAGTAATTTAAATATGTTTGTGAGAAAGTATGTGCCAGTTCCTGATACCGTTTATTCAATTATCTATATAATAAAAATGAATTGCTGTTTCTTTGAAATCGCATCAATTGAGAACGGCTGGATCAATTTGGCTATTTTTTGTTTTAAAATGTTCTTAATAGTCCGAACTAGGTTTTTATATAAAGACAAATTTGGAAAGTTTCCCGAAAAAGTTTCAAATTTGGAAAAAACTAAACGGCCTCTTTTGTATGGACTCAAGACCATAGCGCACAAAATCAGCTGTTCGTATAAAATGCTTGGTAACACATGTTTGTTTACATTCATTACCATAGCAACTTTATTAGCAAATTTGTAATCAGTTTATTATTTTTTCAAAATCAACAGCTTTCTAGGTTAGATTGACCAACTTAAAGTAAATAAAAACAAAAATCAATTAAAAATGCTTACTATATTTTAATTCAATTCAAACATTGGTTGTTACATATTATTATATATAAAACAACTGATTTGCAAAAACAACTGAACAAAATTTTAGGTTAGGCCTAGAATAAACCAAAACACGTTTATTTGCAACCAATTGGGCTAATTTAGAATCAGGGTTTTTTTACAATTCTTCACATCAGTTTTTTTAGATTAGGTAAAAGCAAACAAAAGGTTTACTGTAATATTATAAAGGACTACAAACTATAAATCTAAATTTATGTAGTATATTCTTAAGTGGCATAAAAACCATTTTGCAATTCGATCACTTAAGTCAATGTAATGAAATGGAATAACGTTACTACCCTTTAAATTAAATCAAGCAATAGCGAAGCATTGCTGGGTCCACTAGTATATAAATAAAATTGAAGACTTGAAAACCAAATCATGCAAATAATTGAAATAATGCTTTATTATTTGAAAAATTGTAACTTATAGAAAATAATGTTTACTATTTCTTCGCTTTTTCCGGCTCCTCGTGACTGGGCCGGAGCACGAGTTCCGGCCATGTCAGAGAGTATAGTGAAATTTCAATTTGTATCTTGTACCATAGTTTTGTGTAAAATACGTTTGTTTAAACCGAATATACGATAATTAAATTTAGACAAATGGCAACACTGTACGGACAGAACCACCAACGTATATAATTTATTTCCGTCTCGGTTATTGTTATTGGTTTTCTAATTGAGTATAAACTGAGAATATTACTAGAATTTTAAACGAGGGATTTTGTTACTATCAGTATGTCCAAACTGTGATAGAAGGGTTGACTGAAGCGATTCAAAAGTACAGAGCAGTGTATTGGAAACGTTTTTGTCTATTTACGGGAAATGTTATACACATTTCATCAACACATTTCCTCTATTTCCCAGAAATACAATAAACTACTACAGGAACATCCTTTCAATTAAAAAGTTTGTGGATTTATGCAATATGTACGTTTCGAGGAAAAAAATAATCACAATGTTTTCCTGCTAAAGTTAGTTGTGTTATTGGGGTTTGTAATACTTCGATTCAAATGTTTCAGGATTTGTAATGTTTGTCGTATTTGTTTGATCGAATAATAATATTTATTTTGAAATCTACATACGAAAGGATATTTGAATCACTGAAATCGGTCAGAAGAATATGAAATAATTCGATCGCGCAGCTGAACCGCTGACGTGAGTTGAGCGAATTTCCAAAATAAATTTTATGTTTTAGGGTTTCAACCAACTATTTGGGAAATTGGTCTACTTACGAAGGCCATCTTCATTAGCCTTAAGTGCAAAATAGCAGGACGTAAAAAAAAACTTACGAAGGCGTACGTTGTAGGCCTATGTGTACGACCTACATAAGTAGAATTTGTTTAGCCCCGCCCCCCTCTCCCCAGCCTCCATCTCAGGGTCACGCTTTGCTTCGTTCCGCAGTAGAACTCCAATTATCCAAATCAATTGGGACCGGACCCCGTTCAGATAATCAAAAATTCGGATAGTTGGATTTCCCCGGAAAAATGATCTATTTGAACTTTTTCTGCACTGGCTTCGCGTTTACACGACTGGAGTACATTATCCGCACATATTACGGTCGCGTATACACGTTTTAAAACTTAAACGTTTGAGTACTAATGTAATCCTTTTACTGGCATTTGCTACAATCTATTAGCTTTAAAATAAACTATTTCCACTATCTGTAGGAGGTTGCTAACAGTAGAAAATAGAGAGAATAATATCATGTTGCCAGACCGCGTTTACTAGGTTTTGTCCAAGCCCAGGGGCGGACCGTGGTAAATGGCGCCCTGTGCAAAGCATGGTTCCGGCGCCCCAACACGTCGGTGGTAGGGGGGTTAGAAAACAGAGGGTCCCGGGGTGTCTTGAGATTTTATACGTACTGGGTGCTTTATAAACAAAGGTAAAATGAAAGATCGTGCCTTGGTGTTCATTCAACTGTGAGGAAATAGTTTTTTAACTATAACAACAACAAAAGTATTATCAGTTTTCTATTTTACTCATAACACCTGTCAAGTTGTAAATAATACATCCACTGGAATAAAAGAGATGTCAAGGAAAATTTAAAAATTCATCTCAATTGAAAATTGTATACATTTATTTTTACACAAAATTTGATTGCATATAATTTGAGATTTCATTGCTTGACCTTATTAATATTTTTTAAACCCTTCCGAGCTTTGGTTTTAGAAAAGTCTTTGATTAATTCATCTGTTTTAATGTTTTGCAACACATCAAACTCGATTGATACTAGGGCCAGTCCAACCAGCCGCTCTTGGCTCATGGTAGATCTTAAATTATTTTTTATTAATTTAAGCTTTGAAAAGTTTCTTTCTCCAGATTCGACAGTAACTGGTAGAGTAAGACCTTAAGGCTACACAAAGATTGGGAAAATGTTCACATAAGGAAGAAGTTGTTAAATAATTTAAAATTTCCATGAGATCTTTAAGAGGACGGCCTTTGGTCTTGATCAACGTAAGAAAAAGGAGTTCTTGGAATAACTGGTTTCCTTCTATGTCTGAGTGACTTCCATCTGTTATTGCGATTTGAAGTTCAGCACACGTGTTTAAGGTATTCTTTTTTCTTCTCTTGCTGGATTTCGTCATAGTCAAAAGCATTATACATAAATCCAAAAAGATTTTGGTGATGTCAGAGATGTTCAAACCTTTCCTGCAATGAAGAAGTTGCTCTGTAAATTACATAAAAATAAAAGTCTCTCTTAAAGCCGATCTTTGGATCAGTAGTTGGTTCATCTGAAGACTCGTAATCAAACTGCTTTTTTTCCTTCTTGGGCGAAGTTGTTCCTCTTTTTCAAACGTTGGCTCAATTTCTAGAACTTCAGCCACTTCCCTCGCATCAACAAGTGTTTCTTCAAATCCTTTGTCTGTATTTAAAAATAGCTGCATAATGTCTGCGAAGCGGAGTACAGGGCAGCGGAGTGGGACGCGTGAGTGGAGAATTATTTCACCCCCATCGGGCCCCACCTGTCATAACACAATTCCGTATAACCTCCTCAAATAAGTCATCAAACTTTTTAATAACCACATTATCGGCATGGCATAATCGATTGTCTGATATGAGAAAGAGACCCATTCCTGTTCCAATAGTTATTAACATGTTGATAATAAAAAGCCTTCGGGTAAGCTCCGGCGGGATTGGCGACAGGCCGGCTCGGATTCTCGCAAGTATACGCCGTGCCCCCACACCCCCAACACTTTTAGTTTCCTGCCGCCTCATGCACTGTTGTTGTTATAATATATCGAATCTTTGACAAAATAATAATTTTCTATTATTCTCCTTATTTTCCAATTACAAGGACCACAATTTTTTTCCATCTCCATGGCGCCCTGTGCGGTGGCACAGTTTACACATGCCAAGATCCGCCCCTGTCCAAGCCTATTTTGAAAAATGAATTAATTAGGAATATATGCTTTATCCAAAAATGAAATTTGATTATAACAAATTGTAGAGAATAAATCATACAATTGAAATGTATACTTGAAAATGTTAAAATAACCTTATTTTATAAACACGTTTACTTTGTTTTACTAAATTACAACGAGGCAAAACAAACCTCTTGCTAGCGCTAGGTATACAAAGCCAGTCGCATTGTCCCATGCTTGAAATAACCTAGTCTGAGCATGAATTAGGATTTAGAGTATGTTAGTCACGAAAAGGTTTATTGATTACTGTATGTATGTTGAAAAAGGGGAAACAAAACTACTGTATTACTTTCTCACTATACTATAGTATAGAGAAAGTATAGTGATCGCAAAAAAACTCGATGTTGAGTGTTTTGTGGAAATATCCGTTTTGGGACCCCCTGAGTCCAAAAAAGTGGTTTTTACAAAACGTCTGTCTGTATGTCTGTATGTATGTCTGTATGTATACGCTAGAGCGAAAACTATTCGATCGATTTAGAACAAATTTGCACCAGACATATCAAGAAGACCTGTATAGATGCACGAAAAATGGTTTTGAAAAATTTTGAAAAATAACCCCCTTTTTGGCAAAAAAACCCCAATAAAATCAGTTATTATTTTTTTATAAAAAAACGGCTCTAACGATTTTGATAAAATTTGGCTTATTTGTAGCCTTTAATGTACCCTACCATATGAAAAAAACAGCATCTTTCTAAAAATTCTCGTTTAGCTAATAATAATAACTTATTTTTGGGTTTTTTTGCCATAAAGGGGGTTGTTTTTCAAAAATGTTCAAAACCTTTTTTCGTGCATCTATAAAGGCCTAATTGACGTGTTTGGTGCAAATTTGTTCGAAATCGATCGAATATTTTTCTCTCTAGATAATAATAATATTTATTAGTTAATCTCCTACTTTAACAAAAAAATCACCTCTCCTACCCCATCCCTACAAGTCACAGTGAATCTGTTTAATAATTTAAATATGTTTGTGAGAAAGTATGTGCCAGTTCCTGGTACCGTTTATTTTTAAATAAAAAGAGCTTTTAATTAACTAAATGAAAAGGCATCACTTTTACATGTTAAGCGTTTGTACATACAGTACATGAATTTAATTCCTTGCTGAACATCTTGGTCAAAGTAAACTGTTTGTAATCATCCGTTTGACACCTGGCGCCTACACTAGCTTCGCGGAGGGAAGGACAATATCGCGCGTAGTCAGAATCATTATTTTGCGAATCGCAGTAAGTTCCCGTCTTAATTTTTTTCTGTAATTCTGAGAGCGAGTCGGATACTTGGAGTTCTACTGTACTCCCTTTGCGAGTTTGCATCTCGACCTTGCGGTCTCGGATTATGGACTCCTTTGCTTCGCTTGCAGCGGACAAACTGTCTTCACGAGTTTGCATTCTCCGGCCTTCTGTTCGGATCAGAAGACGCCTTCACGGTAAAATTTCCCATGTGGATTTTACTCGAGTACTTTTATGAAATTGTACGTTTCGATAAATGTTTAGGAAACCAGACGGGCTATAAGTTCGCGTAAAAAGCTAAATATACAGAATAATGTCCTTTATTGATGTTTTAGGTAAAACAAACAAAAAAAACTTTTAAAACTCAAGAGATTTTTCCTAGCATGCCAAAATTCGAGAAAAATGTTTAAGAATGAGCTTGATTTTAAAACCGATTATGGTGGACATAATTGACGTTTCCTTTTGTTCTGCAGAGGTGCAGGGTCGGCGATGATTTGCTTAAGTCGTGTGTGGTGAGAGCCTTGGGCTCTGGGCCTGAGTGAGTTTGTTAGCTTTAGGATGAAGTCCTCGAGTGTAGGGATTTTGTGCCCTTGAGATATGGTTACGATCGATGCGTACCATGGGGAGTTTGTGATGAAACGGAGAGGTTTATTTTGGAAGGATTCCAACCTTTTCTTCCAAACAACAGACAGAAGGTAATACCAAGCTGGAGATGCGTAAGTGAGTACTGGGCGGATGTATGACTTGTACATAGACAGTCTGATTCGAAATGGTAGTGGACCGGGAGGAGTCTGCCACGGATGATTTAGTCCTTGACAGTGACAGGACAAGTTTAGTTTAGAGTCAAGCGTGATTCCAAGATATCTGACATGACGGTTTGGAGATTTATTGTGAGTTAACTGCACATTGGGTGGTCTATTCTTGTGTTTTATCTGTGTTTACTGCAATTCTCCATTTCCCGGAGCCATGGTTGCAGCCTATCCAACTGTTGTTCCATGACTGACGAAGACAGTTTTTAAGCTGCGAACCGAAAGAACACCGCTTGACCCGGAACTAAAGACTGATTCGCAAACAAATTCTACTAATATATTAATTTCCTACACGTAGGCAGCTATTCAGCGCCTTCAAGAGTAGACCAATTTCATATATAGTTGGTTATAAAACGCTAAAACATTATAAACCCAATTTTGGAAATTCGATTAACTCCCGTCAGTGGTTCAGCTGCATATCGAATTATTACTTTGTACAAATTAATTGCTTCTTCAAGTTTTAGGTACTCTTCATAAATTTTTTGGTTTTTTATCTACCATCAACATAGGTATGTAGTTTAACCTCAGATGTTTTTTTTTCGGAACATGTACATTTTTTTTCGGTAGTTGGAATGCATTTACTCAGGTCAGGTACTGTGGGATTCGGTCCGAAAGGACAATTCCCACTAAACCACCTCGACCTCCACAAACTCACTGGGGAGAGCGTAGCAGCGTCTAATGACTGCAAGAATCAATCTAAAACTCGCTGAAACAAACTAAATGTTAGCGGCATACATTAAGAAATCACTACTCGAGACAGGCCAGCAACAAAACACCGAGACCCATGCCTAAACATGACTGGGGATCCCGGAGCTCCGATGAAGACACGATCTAAAGTACGAAGAGAAGAAATTATTTATAATTATAAATTAATATAATTACCTATTATATCCGTCTTGTGACTTCGTTCGCTTTTATTCTAAAACGCGTTTCGGGTCCGTGGTCCCATCTTCAGTTACTTCGCTCCGTTGGAGGTCGTTAAATATTTATACAGTATTATAAACACAAACACACGAACACAACACGTAAAATTTACTACTCACATATATACACATAAATATCAACATATTTTGGTAAGATATCTTGTTAATGCGCACACTCTCCTATTATAGACGCCTATAGGCCGTCTCGAGTTCAGAAGTAAAAAGTTGGCTGAAAAAGATAATACATTCAATTAGCTCTAGAAGAAATCACTACCCGCAATCCGACCGACAGTTGGATTGCAGGAGACCGGATGAAAGAGTCCGCCTGCGATGTGTAGTGTTCGTCCGTCGAAGAAGTGTGGTTTGTGGTGGGTGAATTCGCTGCCCGCAGTCCAACAGACAACGGATTACAGGAGCCCCGATGAAGGCGTCCGTCTTGACGATGAAGTGTCCGTCCGTTAGTCGTGTTGACTGGCAATTTGGCGAGACCGTAGTCTCGGTGAAAGACAGCATCTGTTTTAAAACAATGGCTGCTTATCTATAACTGAAAATGACTTTATTGAAACTTTTAATGACTAAATTTGGAATAAATCAATTTTGAGTGAGAAGGAGATGGTGAATCTATGGAATACTCTTTGATTGACTACGAAAGTGTGTAGTGTTTAAGAATAGAGCTTGGATTTTTTGGATACTTATGGTGGTTCGTAAACCAGACATAAGGGACGTTTTCTTCTGACCTGCGGAGGTGCAGGATCAGTGATGATCTGTTTGAGGTGTGTGTATCGAGACCCTTCGGCTCTGTGTTTGACTCTATTTATTAGTTTTAGGATGAAGTCCTCGAGTGTGGGGATTTTGTGCCCTTGAGAGATGGTGACGTTCGATACGTACCATGGGGAGTTGGTGATCCAACGGAGAGTTTTGTTCTGGAAGGAATCCAACTTTTTCTTCCAAGAAACAGATAGCAAAGAGTACCAAGCTGGAACTGCGTACGTAAGTACCGGTCTGATGTAAGTTTTGTACATGGACAATCTGATACGAAGTGGTAGAGGGCTCTTGGCGTGAATGACTGGAAGGAGTCTGCCATGGACAGATTTAGCCCTTGACAGAGTTTGCTTGGCGTGATGGGACAGGTTTAATTTAGCGTCAAGCGTGATTCCAAGGTATCTCACTTTACGGGTCCATGCTATGGATGATTTATTTAGAGTTAATTGGACTTTAGGAAATCTACGTAGTGGAGAAAATTGGATGGCTTGCGTTTTATCTTCACTGCAGTTCTCCACTTCCTGAGTCATGGCTGTAGGGCATCCAACTGTTGTTGAATGACCGACGAGCCATATTCCAGGTTCAGAGTCCTGTAGTAGAACATATCGTCATCAGCAAAGAGTCGCAGTGATACTTTGGGGATGACTGTAATATCGTTAGTGTACGGAATGTACAGTAACGGACCAAGAACTGAGCCTTTGGGAACTCCTGCCTCGATGGGTCTAGAAGTAGAAAGTGTACCTTCGACAGCAACCTGGAACCATCTGCTGTCGAGGTATGAACTTATGAGATGTACATAGCACGGAGGAACTGGGCTGCGGGCTAGTTTGTAAAGCAGGCCTTCGTGCCATACTTTATCAAAAGCTTTTGATATGTCCAGGAACACTGCAATAGATTGGTTTTTATTGTTGAAGCCATCAGAAAGGTCATTGAGAACTTTTACAAGTTGGAGTGTTGTGGAATGTTCACTTCGAAAGCCAAAACAAGTACATTACTTTATAATATAATATTGTACATTATACTTATGTACTCTCTCTCTCTCTCTTCCCGTCTGCATTAGCCTTAAGTGCAAAACAGCAGGACGTAAAAAAAAAAAAAAAAACTTACACACATCCACACCAATCACAAGTCAGCGGAACTTCATCAAATCGTTTAAACAGTTTATATCTCTGTTATATAATATTAGGACAGGTTATTGCAGTTCTGTTTTATTGCCAGTTAAATATATTAGATGAGTCATTCGTTGCTAGACATGCCTCTTTGTTGTCTATATACGAATCGTAACGTTTATGAATCAAAGACAAGGAACCAGTGCCAGCTCCTCTGATGACTCAGACGAAATGAATTGTTTTTGGCAATCGTTTCACACGGTAGCGCCTCTAACCGTTAACATTTCGGAATGCATAGTCCGACGTGTTTAACATTGTTACATGCTTTATGCATTTTAAAGGGTTAAAGGATGGTTAACTGGATTTGTCTTGTAATAAAATTATTTTTGAAGTGTTAACTTCTAAATGCGCACCAAGACCAAAAATGGTATACATGTTTGTATAGCAGAGAATATAGTTTTCTCGTGGCTGGGGGTGAATCGGATTTTACCGGCACGCTCTATTAAACAACCGTCACGCATCACGTCACGCTCTATTCCGTCAGTTTGAAAACAATTTTGGTCTTGCCGAGATTCGAACCAGCAGAGTCCATCCCCATAGACTAGCGTTTTAGCCGGTTAGGCTACAATCGCATTTCTAATTTATGCCTATTTCACACCTACCGTGTAACCGACATCTAGCCGATATGTAGCCGACGCCGAAATGAAATATAAGACCGGCTTTTTATCGTTTACACGACCACGACATTTGTCGGGCAAGTGTGGAAACTGTCGTATACTCTTCGTCCCGATTGTC
>JAGFPH010002785.1:69387-88866 GCA_018207615.1 Philaenus spumarius
TGTTCTATTTGTTGTATTTATGTTCTTGTCAGTGACCAGATGACTTTATTGTAATTATTTGTATAGTTATATTTTATTTAGTTGTGCTTATAATTATTACTACCAGTGCTTTGTTGATGGTTTTTTTCTCTGCCTATATATGTTTGTATTGTTTGTCCTCTTGCCTCAGCAAGCCGTACATAGCAGTTAAAATGTATGCGTTAAAAGGTAGAACAAACTAAAATTTTTATTTTCTTCTCTCTCAAATTATTATCAAAATTTTTGTTTATTAGTTTATCAAATGCACCAACCATCGGTTACAGGAAAAGATGGTTGGGTATTTCCTAGACATTAGTATATTGTTTAATTTTATATAAAAAGGAATCAATAAAAATTATTATTATTATTATCTGTAATACGGTCTTTGAAAAATGCAGTAATCTCAGCCTTTGTATAATCTAAATACTTTAAGTCTTGACCCTCGTCTCAGACGCAAGGCTGATTTATGAGGGTATCACCAAGTGTGTTTGTACACAAAATCCATATGTCTGTCATCTTGTAAACAAAACATGACTTTAACAAACTATCAGGCGATCAAATTTCTCAGTTTGGTGGGAGAATCGGGCGTTGACGGAAGTGTTTCTTTGTGCGTAACGCACTGTGTTAAATAAGTTAATTAGTTTCTTTCGGTATTATATACATTATTGTTATAAGCTAAAAGAATAACAGTCGTATCAAAACATCGCATATAAAATATGTTTTAAAACTCAATGCAAATTGAATTAAAGCATAGTGAAATAAATAGTCAATAATAACTAGGAGAATAACTCAATTAAAAATAAATAGGCCTAATCGATAAGGAGTTTTGTCTAAACAGCGGGTCAATGTTTTTTCGGCAGCTAATAGCGCAGTGACTTCTATTGCTTGCGGGCGCTCCTTACTGTCAGTTGAATGTGGAACCAAGAATAGAAATGATTTCCGTGTATTTGTTAATCCTCTCTGTCGATATGGATTCCTGTAATTTACAGCTAAGCGTAAACAACAAGCTGAAACCTAAGGTTCTAAGTAAATGTTGAACTTGAATTGTGAGAAGATGTACTTGTAGAATAAAACGTGAACATTGAATCGCACAACTGATTCGTTTACTAACTCAAACGTGTTTCAAAGACAAAGTTGTCGTCTGCACGAGCTTCAATAGTCAAACTATAACTAATCTAACAGTGTTTCATCCACCGCATTTATAAACACGGAATAAACCTTTACAATGCCGTGAATCTGCCGTACTGCAAGTGACTGTATGAGCTTAGAACACTTCTAAATTTGCCGTAAATGTAGATAAATTAAGGTTATAATTCGATCACGCAGATGAACCGCTGGCGCTGATTTTAGGGTTTCAACCAACTATTTTGGAAATTCGTCTACTCACAAAGCAGCTGAATAGCTGCCAAAGGGAACGAAAAAAATAGTAAAATTGGTTTGCACCTCAGTGTTCAGCCTCGGATCACGCTGTTCGTCGGTTCGCACGCAGCGGAAAAACTCGCTTCGCACCTCGGTCTTACGGCCTCAGGTTATGGACTGCTTCACTCACTCGTAGCGGACTATCTCGCGTCGAACATGGTAAAATCCCACGTGGATTTGAAACGGGTACTTTTATGGTATTTTACGTTTTCATAGATTTTGGGGGAACCAGACGGGCTATAAGGTCGTGTAAAAAACATGTGCAGAATAACCTCCTACATTAATTAGTCAAAAAAAAAATTGGAAAACGATTGACCCTAAAGGCCATCCCTGTAACTTCCCGCTAAGTTTAATTACAAAAGTATGATGAAAGTTTGATAAACACTATTTTTGGAAATTTTGAACTGCCATAACTTTTGAATGAATCAACCGATTTTTATGCGATTTACGGCAATCGATGCAGTTTTTTAAGTCCATTGAAAGAATCAACAACAAAATTTTTTCAGATGAAAAGTTTCGGAGAAATTGAGGAAAAACACTTTTTTTTATTTTCTTTCGTTCACGATATCTCGCGAATGAATCGACCGATTTTTATGCGATTTGCGCCAATCGATGCAGTTTTTTGAGTCCATTGAAAGATCGACAACAAAAATTTTTCTGATGAAAAATTTCGGAGAAATTGAGAAAAAACACTTTTTTTATTTTCTTTCGTTCACGATATCTCACGAACGAATTAACCGATTTTGACCGGACTGATAGCGATCGACGTCGCTTTTCAAGGTTAAAAGCTGATTACATTTTGGAATTGATCGGTAAAGCCGTTTAAAAGTTATTCCAAAAAAACCTGATTTGAAAAAAAAATTATTTCTTAGTTTTATCGAAATTTCTCAGAACCTACCGGTCCGAATTAGTTGAAATTTTCAGGAAATCTAAGTTTGATGGAACTCTTTAGAACGCCGTTTGGTAGGATCCAATCGGTTAAGCCGTTCAAAAGTTATAAGCGGGTCACATACTTACATACACACACACATACACACCGACAGGGTGACACCCTCTCGGGAGTGGTCAGGGAAGATTCCTCCGACCTCAAAACGTTGAGATCTGATGAATACTCGATTTTCGAAAAACGGGGTGAAACCAATAACTTCCCGATTTTAGAAAATTTTCAATTTTCTTAGCGGGAAGTTAAAAAGTTTAATTTTAGTTCGAAAAATGTTACTTCCTGTAAAAAAAGTGCTTCCGATTGTTGGATTTTTTGGCTAGCGAAATCGTCTGAGCCACTTAGAAAACCAACTTGAAAACCACTTGGTATAGGATGCCGGGTTGTACAATCCAATTATTAGACATTACTTAACTATTATCCTTCATCCGATTGTTTTGACATTTACACCATCCGATAGGAAATCAAAAGGACAACAAAAATGGTGTCTTGACATTTTTTGTTAAAATGGTCGGTTTGTGGGTAATTCAGGTTTGAAATTTATGTATTCTTCTTGAGATACATCATTATTAGGTTACACTGTATGCCAAGTTTGAATTCAATCAGTCAAACATTTCTCTAAATACGAATTATTTTGAAAAACAAAACAAAATGGCGGATATCTGGAAAACGAAGCGTTAAAAAAAATCTTGATTGTCTCTTTATTTTGACCCATAGAACCATTTACCATAAGTTTGGCTGTTTACCCTGTATGTGTATATTATAGGCTAATCGTGTGGTGGAGCAGGGGACCGACTGAAAACAATTCTCAGCGTCTGCAAACTTACCGTCCTCCTACTCCGATCTCCATCTAATACAAAGAGAAGGAATTGTGGGAAAATAAATAGAGTAAGTGCTCCAGGCGTATTTGTGGGCAGTAGCGTAACAGCTGGTTAAAAACTCGCGTTGCAAATTTTTTACTGTAACGTGCTGGACGAAAACACACCACGACTCCCGAAATAATAGAGTTCTTGGTCAGTTTAGCCGAGTAAATTCATTATCAGCTACACAAATGTTCATTGAGCTCAGGGCCGTCGTGCTACAGTTTGATGACACCAAAGACCTTGCTAAATGGTTACATGGCGTTATTACAAACCGACCTGCTTTAGTACTTTTCCTTATTGTTGTCCTTATACAACTTTCATTATTTGTTTACATTTGTTTTGTTTGTTCTCTATACAATTCCAAGAACATCCGACCACCGAAATACTTCCCTGACCTATAGTTATGCAATGAATGCGAACATAACGGAAGTTCTCATGTGAATTCCGAGAAGTCAGTGTTCTGCAACACTTAGGCCTCTTATCCCTATCAAGGGGAATTACATTCGGGTTTAATTCTTTAACAGGATCTAATTATTGCGTCCTCTTCAAAAACATGAAATTACCGACTTTTTATTTTCAACTTGTGGTCAAAAACTCTGAAGTATAAGAGAAGTGTTAATTTTAATTTAACGGCGATAAAGAAGAGAAAATACTGTGTGTGAAGCCCTTTTCATGACTGTCATGATTTTGTATGTTTATGCACACAGCTAAATAAAGGCTCCTAACAGTACAAACACAAAATATATACTCTACAAGATTGATTGCTATCGTCAAATTATAATTAGAAATGAACTAAATTTTGGGATTTCGGGGGGGGTGACCCCACCCCACCCCCATCCCTGGCTACAGCCTTGGTACTGACCATGATAAACGGTAACCTAGGGTAAGTAATCAGTGACGAAAGGCAATCAGAATACTAAAAGAGCAAAGTTCTTATCAAAGGACGTTTTTGCAGTACAAGCAAGACTCGCATTTTTACGCAGCTGGTTCTTGAATTTTTCGTTTCTGTGACCCAAATGAATATTTCTAAACCAACCGTGGCTCAAATTAGTTATTAGTTTTTTTTTATTTTTCCTAATTTTACGCTGTACCTAATTAATTTTACGTTATATCTAAATGACTTGAAAATGTATAGACTATTCTTTAGGCATGATTTCTTCAGTACCTTAAAGGTAATAACAAATAAATCATGAAACGAAACTATTCTGGGGTCGCTGAAATTTGTATTCTTAGGCCACTCAAAGTAAAAATGGGCTGAGAACTTTAGCCTACTGTATGTCCGGCTCTACTATAAGCCTAGAAATCCTAGAAATGATTCAGTTGACACCTCTGAACGTCAAAAATGAAATGAATTTGCTTTTTCTAGCCAAGTGAAACGTTGGGGTTTTTGCCAGTCTCCGTTCACTGTGCGCCTTTTTTCAACTTAAAAAGTTGTGAAACCCCTTAAATTGTTCTTAAAGCCTATGTGCTTTTGTCTTATACTTTGTAATTGATGGAAATCGACGGCAACTCTTTCTAATAAAAGGTTTTATTTGTTAAAAATGTATTATTTTTTGGGGGTTTTAATACAATAAATATTGCCATATTTTAATAACACACGTACAACACATAAAACCTTCTATTTTATTTATAGTTATTTCCATGATTGTTTATCTATATAAATAAAAATGTTCGTTTGCCCAAAACCTTAAATCTTCAAAAGTTCTTCACCGATTTCTTTGAAATTTCGACTAATTGTTTGATTTGAATACACGCATGTTTTTATATACTTTCTGAAAAACAACACCATTGTTAGACGTAAAAATAACACAAACTAAATAAACTAAATATTTTACTGGGCGTGCCGTACTAAATAATAAACAAATATGTTTATTGTTGTACAATAATCAGCTGTTTGCTGTAATATTTCCATTAACACCTGATATCAAACTTTGAAGATATTATTTGTATTTCTAACTTATAGGTTAGATTTTTATTAAAGTGTAGACCTGAGTCTTGGTGGTTTTTTTAACCTTTATTATAACTGACGTTATAAAATGTACGAAATAATTTGATTCGAACATTTAACATTATTTACCATCTTAGCTTAGATTTGAGGTTATTATTAATCCTACACCTTTATTATAAAGAAAACTGATGTATAAGTGTAAAGAATGTTCCAACGGAGTTGGCGTGCGGGGCACTCAGAGGTCTTCCCTAGTTTATAAATAAAATCCGAAACACGGGATTAACGAATGCACGTTTCAACGATCTAATGGAACAGGACCAATTTGTTGACATATCTGAACCTCTATGATTTTTGGGTGTTTAGGGGCAGGGGAGTTGTAAATTTCAAATGTAAAGGTAGGTCATGTAATACACCATTGTAAAGTTTGTTAAAAGAGAAACAGAATGGCGCAAACAAGAGCTTAGTATATTGCTTCGTTCGTAAGTAATGGAGAATCAAAGTTGTTGAAAATTATATTTTTACTATAACATCAAAGCAAATTTGGTTATATAAGGAACTAGCTGGCCCGACCCTGCTTTGCACGGATAGACAAATCAAAGATAAATGTATATTAACAAAAAATATATTATATCAATAAATATATTACACTATGTATTTCTTATGGGGATTTTAGTAACTTTGACCCCACCTCCCCAAACCTTGCCTAAAATTTAGATTTTTTTAAAACCCTTTCTTAACGAGCACCTATGGCCCTAGGGGAAGCTGCATACCAAATGTCATTCCAATCCGTTCTATGGTTTTAGAGAATACGTGATTTTGTAACTTTGACCCCTCCCAAACCCCCCTAAAATTTCGAATTTTTTGAAACCCTTTTCTTAGCGAGCATCTATGGCCCTAGAGGAAGCTACATATCAAATTTCATTCCAATCCGTTCGATAGTTTTGAAGAAATCGTTTTTTAATAACTTTGATCCCCCCAAACCCCCCCTAAAATTTCGAATTTTTCAAACCCTTTCTTAGTGAGCACCTATGGCCCTAGAGGAAGCTACATACCAAATTTCATTTCAATCCGTTCTGTAGTTTTTGAGAAATCGTGATGAGTGAGTCAGTGAGTGAGTGGTATTTCGCTTTTATATATATAGATAAGTAGGTTGTTGAAGGTACTGATTTATTTAAAAAGGTTATTTCGTCAATGTTTTTATAACTGGAGTAAAGCAATTCTAAAACAGGGTAGCATTCCAGTTACATTTAAAAATGATGTTAAAATAATTCCATCACGCAGCTAAAGTAAAAACAAAACATTGAAACATAACTCTTGTTTTGCAATAAACCTGGTTTAATGTCTAGGAAAGTTATATTCTAGCTAGAACCAAAATTAGACCTTTCCGTCTAGTCCTTCGCTTCAAACATTTCAGAATGGCTTCAAAGGAAACTATATTGATTCCAATCTGGGAGTAACCCCCAAGAGCATACATCGCTCTCGCTCTCTCTTTTAAGCTTGATTACGGAATTGAAAATGCGCTCTATTTGTATCGAGGATAATATATACCGGACAAAATTTCCTGGAATGTATATTTAATCTACAAGGTAAGCTTCGTCCAATAACCTTCTTGTTACCCCCACGCTCGTATTTTCTTATAAGGGTGTAGGATTAAACGTAATCTAATATGATAATTTATACTAGTAGTTCTGTGTGAACAGTAGACCTTGCTCGTTGAAATAGCAAATGTGGTTTTGAGCTTAGGTTAAAAATAGTGTGTCAGTAAGGAAGAAAGCAAAAGGTTTAGCCAGTGAAACATTATTTTGCAATTCCCGCGATTCCGGGGTTTCTAATTCTCGTTTTTTTCTTTTCTTGAGTTTTACTGCTAAAGATTTTCTTTTAAGGGGCATTGTGTTTTATGTAGGTTAATAATGCGTAAGGTAGCGTTATTGAGGGCAAACATATATAAAATATTTACATACTTAAATAACTAAAACTTAACAATGTATTTACAGTTCCATATCATATTCCAATATTAGAAATAATGAAAACAAACTATGTTAAAGCGTCGTATCTCAACCCATGTACCAACACTTCCCACGCTGTCCAATGGTCATTTTTTGTATGTATCGCCGCGAGGTTTCATTTGTTTCGTCTCATTTTATAATTCAAGTAAAGCTAAGTAAAATACTTTTATAAAATAATAATTTACAAGTATACAGTTTAATTCTTTGATTTATTCTCTACACTTTCTTATAATAATATGTCAATTTTGGGCAAAGGATATATATTCCTAAATTACTATTCAAAACAGGCCTAGTTTTGTTAGCAGTCTTGTAGTAGGAACATAAAAACTGGTGTTTTCAAAATAAGGATCTTGAAATTGATAAATATTTTTATACAGTTTTATTTAGAACTAAATTACGAAACTTTTTTACGTTTATGAAAAAAATTACAAAAAATGTTTACTACTTTTTATGTAGGCCTAAAGTTGAACTTTTTCCTTTCGTTACTGAACATGCTTGTTTCTTGGCCTAATAACTTTGTTAATTTTTTTACTTCAATCATTTTTTTTACTTGCCTATATGAATTCTATGAACCTTTATCTACAAAAAACTATGGAACACTTTTGAATTGTTTTAGAATAATCGTATAAAAACATGGTTAAAATACAAGCACTTGGACGATTTTTAACAAATTTGAAGTTTACGGTCATTTTGTGAGCTTACCGTTAGAGATACGGAAAAAATCAAGTATACAATTTTGTTGAAAATTTAATTTGCTATCCGTGAAATACTATTAGTTTTTAAATTCGACTTACGGTTAAGCCACAAACTGGCTTTGGAAAAAAGCTTACACTGAGAGAAACTGTCCGGCGGCCATTTTTATTTTATTTACGGGATTAAAAATGAAAAATGGAAAAATCCGTATACATACATGGCTCGGTCTGGGAGTAAGGAACATTCATGCAAAAAATCATCAAAATCGGTCAAGGCGTTTGGTCGTAATCGTGAGACAGACACACAGAAATACAGACACACAGACGAAATGCCTAACGGTCGAGTTAAAACGGAGACCTCGCTTCGCTCGGTCAATTAAACAAAGGGCTCCACTTCTGCAAGCTTGACTCACCAACCCTGGCAGCTACCTATAGCGAAGCCAATATAAAAGATTACTGTGACTCTGATATTTTCTCGGAAATTACGACCGGACGGTGACTTACACATAGATAATGTAAGACAGAGATCGAAATAGACACAACCAACCCCAATAATTCGAATAATTTCACCATTAATATTATTAAATAATTAATAATCAACATTTCAAACATATTTTGATATTACACCAGATGTTTGACTTTAGTAAGCCTTTTGTTTGCTTTACAAACTTACGTGCGTACGTGCTTTTGTAGAAGCTGTTTGACACTGTATATGAAATGATTTAGAAGTTATTAATATTATAATGAAGACATTAATAATCGAATATGTTTATGTGTTATACGAAGATGTACGAATGTTCCCGAAGTTAATAGAATGGGTATCTCTTCTTTAAGTATGTAGTACCAGGAGAACGAGCTAAAGCTTGATTATAAGCAGGGCTATGATTTCAATAATAAATATTGGATTATTGAGTTTTGAGGTTAGGCCTATAACATTAAAACAACTAAATAAAGGGTATGTTTATTTAGCAGAAGTATTCGTTGCCATGGTAACTATAAATAGATACAACATTAGGCTTACCTCTAATAAAATACAGTTTAAAAGAAAACAGATGATTATTGTAATGGCATTGAAAACATTTGCATCAGCTGTGCTTCGTTTAAAAGAAAACAGATGATTATTGTAATGACATTGAAAACATTTGCATCAGCTGTGCTTTGTATTGTTTAAAATGGACAAATTTCACTTTTTAATTTAATAAAAAGACGTAGAAAACTAATTTTCCCTGACTGGTGAACATTCCAATCGATTTCTCGTGGCAAAAAGCCCCATATAAAATCAAAAAATCAAAAATCCTTAGACGGAGATTCCAGATCCATTTAGCAGACAGACAACTATCTCTCGCTTTAGAAGATAAGATAAATGAATGTCTTGATGATAAAAGGTTGTATCTATATTCATTTTATAGCCTCAAAGCAAATCTTATAACAAAATCAACTTCACAAAACATTATATTATTGATTGAGGTTGTAAACATAACCCCAAAGTAAAATCTGCGTTAGGTTTTGCTTAAGTATTACATACCAGGTGTCTTAAAAGTCCCACCCCCCACTTTAACTTTTGTGTTTGTTAAAACAAACAAATATCCTTTGGGGAACGATACTAACTTAGCCCAAAGTATCTTTTGAAGCAATCGGAAATTTTGAGTGTCCCCTAAAATTGGGGGATTTTGAGGGCAACTCAAAATTTTAAATGGGAAGTATGGTTATGTGATACCTCATTTTAAAGGTCTATTTAAGAGTAGGAAAATAACATACTGAAAATAAAAATAGGACCACCCAAAACAAAATGGCGGCCCTAAACGTGTTGAAATAAATCGACATAAAGTTGCTAATATCTCGAAAAGGAATAGTTTTTAGGAAACATTTCAAGAGACAAAAAATGTTTATTTCAAAGTGCTTGAAATAAAATATTGCTTCCAAATCGATTTCGTAAATTTTAAGTCGACTCGTACATCTTAGAAAATTCGATTTGAAAGCAATTTTTTAGGTCAAGCACTTTGAAATAAACATTTTTTGTCTCTTGAAATTTTTTCTAAAAACACTTCCTTTTCGAGATATTAGCAACTTTATAACGTATGTGGGACTTTTAAGACACCTGGTATGATGGGTGAAATCAGCTGTTATTTTATATTATATTATATTATATTGTTACTCACGTATGTACGTACGAACGTACACTCGTTTTTATAGCAGTTGATTGTTCTATGATTTAATTTTGTCGAAAGCATACGTTGGCCGGTCGATGCAAATATACAAAAGACTCAATAAAGAAGTAAAAATTTGTTAGTTGAAAGTAAAACTTAGGCCTGTGTCTGAGACTAAGATGAACTTACTAGTCATCTAATAATCTAGTATATCAACTTACTAGATATTTAATTCGTGTTTAATTAAATATCTTCGTATTTGCAAAACTACAAAAACTACTTTAAAAGGCAATTATAAAATAAGTGTATGCCTAAGGAAAGAAAGAATAAGGTCATCAGATGACCTGTTAAGTTTGGAATGTCGGAGGAAACTGAGTCCGGAATGTCTAAACCGTTTCAAGCTAACCAAATGTTGCGCAACATTATCCGACCTTATACAATCTGTTTAGCTATGGTTTGCTTCATTGGTTCAAACTTAAAAATATTTATTCCAGACCAAAAAATAAATTAGGCGAAAAGTAATTCTCGCCTGGAAAACACGAGCACTCAGTTAATGCTCATCCATACTAATATTATAAAAATGTGTTTGTATGTAGGGGTAATCTCTGGAACTACTGAACCGATTGAAAAATAGTTTTACTAATAAAAAGCAACACTATCCCTGAGTAACATAGGCTATAATTCATTTTGATGTAAAGCTTTTTTATTTGAATATTTGCAAATTTTGTCGGAAAAATTTTAGGTTAGGCCTAGACCGATATACCAACAAATGTATTTACATTTATTATCATAGCAACCAATTGAATAAAATAACAGATAAAACAGCTGTTTGCTCCAATATTCCCATTAACAGCTGATTTCAAACGTTGAAGCAATTACACATTTGTATTTCTTTTAGGTTAGGTTTTTATTAAAGTGTAGGCCTGACCCTTGCTGGTTCTTCTAACCTTTATTATAACAGATGTTATAAAATATACGAAATAATTTGATTTGAACATTTTAACATTATTTATCATGCTAGCTTTGGGGTTATTATTAATCCTAAACCTTTATTATAAAGAAAACATATGAAAAAACCGCATATCTCTAAAAATTCTCGTTTAGCTAATAATAATAATAACTGATTTTTGGTAGTTTTTTTACCAAAAAGGGAGTTGCTTTTCAAAATTTTTCAAAAACTTTTTTCGTGCTTAATTGACATGTTTGGTGCAAATTTGTTCAATTTTTTTGGTTTAACGTCCTGCTGTTTTGCACTTAAGGCTAATGAAGACGGGACATACAGTTTTACGTGGAATCCGAACCGCAGCCAACGATGTCTGTTAAGAAACCATTTAGAAAATTATTCGGGGTCAATGGGAATTGAACCCTGAACTTTTCCATTGATGGTTACCATGACGATTGATAAAGCTTTGACGCCTTAACGACCACGGCCATCGTGGCACACGCAAATTTGTTCGAAATCGATCGAATAGTTTTCTCTCTAGCTTTGTATACATACAGACAGCCATACATACCGAAGCGGAAGCCACATTAACTTATAGTAGCGGAAACATGAAGCAACTATGTTAAGTCCTATTTTAAACAAATACTAAATTTATTTGTTACATAAAGTCAAATATTAGAAATTTAAACTCAAATGGAAAAACAATTACATTAAATTATCAATATGTTGTAATACCAACATCACGGGCTAAAACTATTGTACTAATAATAACAATATTTATTAGTTAGTTACTCTCCTACTTTAATGAAGTCACAGTGAATTTGTTTAATAATTTAAATATGTTTGTGAGAAAGTATGTGCCAGTTTCTGGTACCTTTTATTTATAATATGGAAAGAATAAATTTACTTTCTTTAGTAGAATTCAGATGTATACGTTAGTCTATGATTCGGTGTTATTTAAACAATACAATTTTGTTTAGTAGTAATGAAATTAATGTGCTATAACAAACAATCAGCTGATCTAAGCGTTTCAAACAAACAGCTGTTTGAAGCGTGATGGAATCGTAACTCTCGGACTCTTTACATCGCTAGAGATCACACATGGGGTTAGGTAAAATATAATAGTTGGTACAACGCCAGAAGAATATATTCAAACTTAAATTGTTTGAAAAAATAGTTCCGACATAATGGAAAATGTGTTTAACTGAAATATGTCACGAAATCTAAATAACTTCTGTACAAGGAAAACTGAAACATTGGTAATTGCTGAGTTGATTGTTAGCACGTGTTGGTGCCAATACTCCGATAAGTATAATGAATAGTCGTCGAGTGGTTAAAATTTGAGGATACGCGACAGAAATACACATGACTTGATCAAATCCATATTGTATTGATATACATATTTTCCTTATTGTTTGAATTAATAAACAATTAGGTAAAACAAACATTAAACCTCAACAAGAACTTTTAGACCACTGACGGTAGACAAAAAAAGGGGGCAAATATCGGACAAATTCACATGTTTCTGATTTTTTTGTTATGTTGTTAGGGTACCTACCAGTAGTGTAAAACCAAGTTTGCAGCTTCGAAAGACTTGGGCTAACTTCGTGGTGCTCGAAAAACCTCGAAATTTTCCCACTGATTTCAGTTTTATGCCCGAAACTCCTAAAAGGGTGCTTCCTACTGAAAACGTAATTCTATCCTTTTTTGAAGCAGTGAACACTTCCTACAATTTGAGCCCAACCCCAATTCTTTAGGTCCAATAAACCCCAAAATACAGGACCTCAAAAATTGGATTTTCTTTACAAAAAGTGCAAAATTTCTATTTTTGTTGTCTGTCGGGCTTAAATATTGGCTGTATACTCATTCTATGAGAAAATTTATTGGAGATTAAGTTGTAGAGAAAATATTAAGCTTTCGTTTAAGCCCAGAGCGAAGTCTTTAGGCCAAACAAGTATCTCGTTATCGTAGAAAAACAAAAATGGTTTAAATCAGGGGAGGGACAGATCGGAGCCTGGGTGAATACAACATTTAATTGCCATGGATATGCATAGTCATTACACATATTATTAGTAAATAAACGGTATCAGTTAACTGACACAAACTTTCTCCCAACTTACTGTAGTCAAAATAATATTGCTTTTAATCATTTTATTTACTACTTTTTAGAAAAAAACAAAAAAATAATATTCTACCTACGCAATCGTATACAAAAATTATTGTCCCAGGCGGGATTCGATCGCGCGACCTTTGAATTACTGGCCGTGCTCGCTACCGTGGTGCTACCCCGTGCGGCTGCTGCCGCGATGCTAAATTGACAACACAAACTTGTTTATTTTCAAACATTTCCCCATAATCATAAAACGCCGAAGTTTTGATAAAAGCGGGTGGTGTAATTTTGTTTGGCATCTTAAGCACTATAAATACTGAAAATTTGATCAAAATCGTTAGAGCAGTTTTTGAGAAATTTGCGTTTTTGTAGTTTTTTATGGGTTTTTAGGGGTAAATTACCCTTAAAAATTAAAAATTCCAAAAAATGAAAAAAATGCCTGGAGATATTAGGGTTTATTACCTACATACCAAATTTCATGAAAATCGGACCAATAGTGTCCTCTCTGGTATACATACAGACAGACAGACACCACTCTAAAACACTTTTTTGGTTTCAGGGAGCACCAAAACAAAAAATTGCACTAAAAATATTTTTGGGTTCAGGGAGCACCAACACAGATAATTGCACTAAACAATTTTTGGGGTTCTGGGAGCACCAAAACAGATAATTCAACTGACAATTCAAATTCGAACATTTTTACGAAAACAATACTTTTTCCATATACTATGTATAGGGTGGAGAAAGTAAAAAACATATGTACGTACTCATAAACTAATATAAAAGCGAGTGTACCATAATTTAATATAACAACTGATTTCACCCAACTGCTGCGTGATCAAATTATCACAGTTGTGATGGTAGGAATTTCACCAATTAGTGTAATTTAAAAAGAATATGATATTAATATGTTTCATAAATTTGAGGGAGAACTCATTCTCTCACGTTTGTCATTTAACAACGTGAGCAGGGATCATTCATTAGCAGGGATAATGAAATAAACCCCCATATCATTAAG
This sequence comes from Philaenus spumarius, assembly GCA_018207615.1. Taxonomy (NCBI): domain Eukaryota; kingdom Metazoa; phylum Arthropoda; class Insecta; order Hemiptera; family Aphrophoridae; genus Philaenus; species Philaenus spumarius. The sequence continues at coordinate 83,492 of JAGFPH010002785.1, forward strand.
AAACAGTTGCATATTACAATTCTGGAGGAGCTGTAATTTCCGACTGGATCGACCTTTAGCGGTCCGGTTAGCCTTGTTGTGCCTTTAAAATGAGGTATAACTTAACCTAGGTTTACATTACAAATGTCAAGACTTCCTAAAGGCCATTTCACACCGGTGTCCATGGACGTCCACGGATGGGAATGGAAAAAAATGCTTAACATGTATTTTAATGGGACCATTCATACAGGCGTACATGGACGTCCGCGATCAGCTTGGGACATCTATACTACACGCGCTATAACTTTGCACTTGGGATTTTTGGAGTTTACTGTGAAAATGGTATCGGCAACGTCGCACTGTTGAGACGAGCGGATGTGTCTTATCGCGCTGACTCACAGGTGCACTTCCTGAGAAGGCTCTTTCGAAATTGCAAATTATTATTTTTTTCTTCTGATACATTTTTCAATATTTCTTATCATAACATGTTTGGTCATACTTTGCTGATAATAAATATCTAAAATGTATTAAAATTGGACAATTATAAGTATTGTTTATAGATGTACAGGGTGATTCAGTAAAGCGTAGCGGGCTATGCAGATTCAGATTCTAGCCTACATGCAAAAATAAGTCGAAAATGTAGTATAACATTTTTTCGATTTCGGCTTAGTTTAGCCGTAATTCGCCATTTTGTTTTTTTTACAAAAGTTCACTGTAACTCTGGAAATAGATAAGATATAAAGTTCAAATTTAGAATAAGCATTTTATATGTTACAATTAACAAGTAGTATACCAAACACAAAGAATTTATTTTTTTAATTTTCAAAATGGCGGCCGTTACAAATTTTTAACGTGGAATATCTTAAAAACCGTTAACTTTACAAAAAAAATTACAAGAGACAAAATATTTTTATTTTTTAACGACAGACAGTAGTTTTTTTTTTGTAGTTTCAGTAGGTCAAAGGATAACCGAGTTATCGACAAAAACATAATTTCTTGGTAATTGTCTACAACAAACAAAATTAGCCTAAAATCATATATTTTTTTAAATTTAACAAAGTTTTTAGTTAATTTTCTAGCGGGCTATGCAGATTCAGATTTTACATGCAAAAGTAAGTCGAAAATGTAGTATAACATTTTTCGATTTTGGCTTAGTTTATCCGTAATCCGCCATTTTGTATTAAAAAAAAGTACTTTGTATTGTACTTTTTACAATAAGATATTTAATGTCAGCAGGTTAAAAACGACATTTTTGAAAGTTTATATTATTTTGAATTTATTATTTTGATAATAGTATTTGTTTTATATTTAAATGTTAATTTTTCCGCAAAACGATCACATTATATTTAGTTTACCCTTTTTCCAATACTATTAGTTGTCTGATTACAAACATTTTTATATATTATTTCTTGTTAGAAAATTATCTTTAAGATGCATAGTCATAATGAACTTTTCATTAAGTTTTGAAGAAAAAGTGTAATTTTACTAGGTGCCTAGTTGTGAATCATCGTCCAACCGGATACATTTGATAAGTGGGATGGGGTAGCGAGCCGACCCGCAGCGTTGCCAAACTGTGCAAGTCCCAAGTGAAAAGTTATCGCGCGCAGGGTATAAGTGGTCGGGTATGCGCAGTCGACCCACAGCCAATACTAGGCTAAAAAATAATAAGCTTTACAATAGGGGGATTCATGCGACCTGTATTAAGTATTGTAAACGTTGTAAGTGCCGTAAAATCGAGAAACTCGTTTGACAGAAGTGTGCTATTTAGAGTCGATAACACACTCGACTTTACAATGGTCTGGGGTCCTGTAAACCAGTGGTAACGTCGTAAAACTCTTGGGGAAGGTAATTTTAGGTTTTCAGCTTGAATCAACAAAACAGGTTGTTTGTTATAATTTTGTGTTTTTCTTGTTCTTGTTTTATTTGGGATGGAAAATATTAATAATAATTTCGAATCCAAGAAAAGAATTCGGAAGGAACCGTGGAAACGATGGAGCAAAGAAAATAAACATTTTCTCCTATCTTTAGTTTCCGGTAATCCGACGAAGTTAGAGATAATTTTCTTTCTTTTTTTACTTTCTTGTTGACCCTCTATATGGCAGTTGAATATTTCTATACTGTTAGGCACATTTTTACTACTAGAATACATTTTCATCTAAAAACCTATCTAAACCATTTTAGTAAAGTACATTTATACATTTTCGTGTTCAGAAAAGTGCAGAGAACATTTCTGTGTATTTGATTTTGTTTGCACAAATATGTTAGCAAAAAGGAACCAAAAAGAGGCCTAATCTTGTTATAAATATAAAAAAAATGTAATATATACATTATTTAGTAAGTAGGGAATAAAATCTCTTTTACAAACTAAAGAATATGGTTAAGAGGCATATTCTAAACTTTAGTGATTTAGCCTAGATCAGGAAAACACAAAATATGTTTCCAAAAAATGCAGAAAATGAGGCCTAATTTTATCTAAAATATAATTCACAAATTATAAAGTGCGTACGGTGTTACAGTTTCAGTCTAAAGAACTGTAAAAAGAGGGATGTAATGCAAAATAATGTAATAAACTATATACCAAATCAATCTTTAGAATGTTCCGAGTACAGTAATACATAAAAATATAACAAGTAATTCTTATTTTCTAAAAAGAACCCCTATGAATGAACCCATTTCATTTTAATTATTATGCCAGTAATAAATTACTCAGGTATAATATTCTTCAATTTATTATTTTTCGGGTAGTAGGGCCTACAGTAATTTCTGGAACGTCGGAGGGGACAAGGCTGCAGCGTATCCTGGACATATTTTTATTGTCATTTTTTTGTTATTAGAAATCCTTCTTTACAAAATAAATAAAAAATATATCGATTAATTATCAAAATGGTGTTTTTTTATTTACAATCAAATTGAACAATTAAATGAGGAGGACTTTCCCTTTCTACTTGTCTTTGGTGTGTCAATTAAATGTTATTTATTTGTTATTTGATCAAGCACACAAACTCACAAAACCTGAACAAGGTCAACCTTACTTTAGCAAATAACAATTTAACACATTTGCACAAGGTCCTTCATTCAAAATTCAAATAGCAGTTTACCATTTTAACACATTAAGCATTTACAACAGGTTGCATGAATCCCCCTAATATTTAGACTATCGCTATTGTTATAGGCCTACGCTGAATACTATAATATTCAAATTGAATAGCAAGATGTGACCTAATATATATGTATATGAGACATGGCGTATTTTAAGAAAATATTTCAAATAGTTCTAAAGTTATAAATTAGTATATAAACTTATATCTAAAACTTGATAAATAATAACTGGTAAGAAAAATTGTGAATTGTTATAAAATTAAAGAACAAATTCCCGAAGCGTTTTAAGGTAAGTATTGCGATCGACCCAAAAATTCGATGTCGAGTTTTCATAATATCTTTACGTTTCAAGGCCCCCTGAGTCCAAAAAATGCATTTTTGGCAATTGGTCTGTCTGTGTGTCGGTGTGTCTGTGTGTGTGTGTGTGTGTGTGTCCGGAGTGCACAGGGCAAACGGCTGGACGGATCGAACTGAAATTTACAGGATATCTTCAAACACGTAAACAATTAAACCCATGTAAATTTGAAGCAAATCGGATGTGGTGTCTTACCGTGGGACCAGTTTTTAGCACATTTTTGGTATTTACTCCAAAACCCCTCTAACGATTTTGATTAAACTTTGCTAACATACTCTACTCAGACCCCCTTAACACGCTATGTACGCTATATACCCTTAAACATTCGTTGAAAAAAGTTATTACAAAAACGCAAGTTATTTTGTTTGTATCTCCGAAATGGCTGGTCCTATCGACTTGAAAATGGTCTCATTCGATTCAGCGTCCAAAAGAATGTCAAAAAAGATACCCCACTCAACTTTTTCCATTTTTTCAAAAATTGACCCCAAAAACGCCCTTTTTGGGGGCAAAAATGACTTTTTTTAAACTAGCCGTGTTTGGTATCGACCTTGACATTTTTGGGGGTGAGAAATCGATTGAGACCAAAATCAGGTCCGTGGGATTAACCGTTTTGAAGTTAGTACCGCTTTCTTCGAAACGGATACTCCTATTAACTCGAAAATGGTATCATCAATCTCTCGCTCGAAAAATTTGGTAATTGATACAGCATCTATTTTGGTAAGGAAAGTTGTGTGATGTGCACACCAGATGTTTTTAAAGACAAAATAAATTAATATACAGAGTGTTCATAAAGTCCCTTTAACCCCTTCTATTATGTTTGTTGTTGAAAATAAGTTAACAATACCTTGTGTATATCTTGTGTTGCACAACAGGACAACATTTTTGACATATCTGAACCTTTATTATTTTGTTGGGCTTGAGGGTGTAGGGGGAAACAATTTCAAATACAAATATAGGTCAAGTAATACACAATTGAAAACTTATTAAAAGAGAAACAGAATGGCGCAAACTAGAAATTAGTATCTTGCTTCGTTTCAAAGTAATGGACAATCAAAGTTCTGGAAAATGCTATTGTTATCAATAACATCAAAGCAGGTTTATTAATTTGTTAATATTAGGAATAAGTAAGTTGTGTGTTATTTTCCAGAACTTTGCTTGTCCATTACTTTGAAACGGAATAAGATATTAAGCTCTAGTTTGCGCCAATGTGTATCTCTTTTAATAAGCTTTTCAATGGAGCATCACATGACCTGCCTGTAGATTTGAAATTGTTAACCCTCTAAGCCCCCCAAAATCGTAGAGGGTCAGATATGTCAAAAATGTAACACAAGGTATAATACAAAGTTCTGTTAACTTATTTTCAGTAACGAAAATAATAAATGGGATTACAGGGACTTTATGAAGACACTTGTAAATCAGTATTAGCTAAGAAATGGAAATATTTTGTTTCTAAGCACCACTTTATTAAAAACATGTTGCGCTTATTGCAATATCTCATTGTAATGTACATGCATTGGTCTAAACGGAACAAAATAACCAAAACTAATACTTTTGTATTGTAAATGACACATCCGCTACAAATCCGTCCACATGCGTTGTGAATTGGCACGTCCGAGGCGTTCATGGACGCCGCAGATTCCGGTGTGAAATGGCCTGTGGAATGGACCGACCTCAGTTCACGCCAAAATCAAGTAAACTGTTGGTAATAGTGACACATACCTAACTGGAAAGTTTCATTACGTTTTGTTTGATAGTTTTCGAATTATCTATATATATAAAAGCGAAATACCACTCGCTCACTCACTCACTGACTCACTCGTCACGATTTCTCAAAAACTACCGAACGGATTGAAATGAAATTTGGTATGTAGCTTCCACTAGGGCCATAGGTGCTCACTAAGAAGGGGTTTGAAAAAATTTGAAATTTTAGGGGGGGGGGGGG
>JAGFPH010002785.1:96359-112385 GCA_018207615.1 Philaenus spumarius
TTTTTTTACAAATATTTACAGTTAAATAATGTACATTGTTTCTTTATCAATCAATCATAATATATCATAAAATTCATTCAAAATATTTACAGTGCTAAGTACGTTTGTCTTATAATAGTTGGACTCTGCAGGAAGAGGTGTTAGGTAAACATTAGAGGTGTTTACTAATGTGAGTGATGATAAGAATATTGATAAGAATAAACCTAATGAATTATTAATAAACTTGATAATTGTTATTATATGTTAATTAATGCAATATCAATTTATAAATACAAATTTAATTTTGTAATTTGTTGTAGTGACAAAAAAAACAATTACAACACTTTAAGGCTCGGCTCCCTACATTCAAAACGGCGAAGTTGGCTACCAATTTCAATGTTAAATAAGCAAAACACACCTTCACTATTAAGCATATTTTTGTGTTGTTTTTGTCAAAAAACGAAAGCTGTGTTGTTTTTCTTAAAGTAAAATAGATTGTGGGTGTTGATTGCTAAGATTTTTTGCAATATCTCTTATTGCAACTGAGTAAAAAATTAATAAAGTTAACTGTTTTTTACTATTTATATCATACGTTTATGAAAACAATAAAACAGTTTTTGAAAATGTATTTAGAAATAAACATCCGCATATGACAGTACTTCAAAATGAAACCAAATTGAAAAAATTACTTATTCTGTAGCATTGCTCTTATGGAAATTAGATTAAATATGGCGGACAGGGTAGCGCCCCCTTAAGTCTGCCGATTAACATGGTACAAACACACAATTGTGTGTATTATGGTAAATAACGATACAGTATCGAGTTTTTTTCTCAAATAATTAGAAAAGTTAATTCAACTAACAAAGTTTATAATGCTAGTACAGCTCAAAGTTGGCCAAATGTAATCAAATTTGGTATCAAAATTATCAGGAAAGTATCATGAAACGAATTATGATATCGTTTTTTCATTTTCACTTAAGACACAGCCTTGCAATTTTAAACTAGAGTGTCCTACAGGTTCACTCAGGCGGCATTAATAAGGGTCAGTTTTATGACGGTTGAAACCGACCCTAATTACCCACCCTGCTTGCCTCAACTTAACCTGAGACGGGCTATACCATTTCATTACTTTGACTTACGTACAGTAATTGAATTGCAAATGTTTTTTATATCATTTAGTAATAATATTACACAAAATTTAGCTTAATAGCTTTAAGGCCATTTCACACCGGCGTAACGTTACGTAGTGAGACGGGATGTGACAGATTTTTTTAAAGGATCGCTCACCGTTGTTTCTTATGGAGCAATTCACACAGCCGAAAAACGTCGGCGTTAGTCACACCGACGCGCTGTGACGGATCTGCGGGATAGCTCAGCGAGCGATCTCTGGAATTCGTACGCGGACGTCTGTTGCGGTGTGAATCCAAGATGTATAGAATACCTCTATACATCTTGGTGTGAATCGGCTGTCTGTCACTAAACGTTACGTCACTCGCCTCGCGCATGCGCACTGGGCTACAAGCATCTGAAATACTAGCAGTGACTGACGAAAATAGCGGGGAAAAGCGCGCCCAGAACTTCGCCGAAGTCCTCGGGCGCCTGTTGCGGTGTGAATTGGCCGTCCGTCACGTAACGTTATGTGGCACGATGTGACTGGACGCCGGTGTGAAATGGCCTTTAGTGCAATTTATTTTTATTGTATAGGGGTAGCTGTCCCCTTTTAATCTCTTTGATTGCAGTGACCATGATCTCTAAACTATCGTGGTACTAATATGTGTAAATTGTGGAATTTTTAGTGAAATCAGTTGATTAGTTTTTGAGCATATATAGAAACAGTAAGTGTATATACATGATTATTTAATTTTAAGGGTAGTTATACCATTCCATCCCTTTGATTTAAGTAATTGAATTGCAAATGGTTTTTATATCACTTTAGAATAATACATTACACAACTTTAGCTTTGCAGGTGGTACGAAGTTAATTCAATTTATATTTATTGTATAGGAGTAGCAACCTTATTTTAACCTCTTAGACCCCTTGTAGTAACTGTAAATAAATGTATAAACACTCCTGGCATTAATATGCATAAACTGTGAAATTTTTGGTCATATCGGTAGAAGAGTTTTTGAGTCTATAGAGGACAAAGAAACACATATTAACTTTTATATAGAGAGACAAATTTTTAAGGGTTATCGTTGATGGTTAGATTGTTGTAGGTAGTGTCAATGATTTCTTGTTATTAATATCGGGTTGGTAAAACTTTCGTTACAGATGATGGGTCGGAACAGGGCCGGAGTCGGCTGCAGCCTAAAGCGGCAAAATTGTAGGGGCTGCAATTAGGAATTTTTTTGAACCCTTTGGACTTTATTTAAGAGCAGAAAATATATGCAGCTTAAAATGTATAACGCACTGAAAATTTGTTACACTCTTCCCACTCTCTATGAACTGATATGAATTCACAGCGCGTAATCTTGTTACGTAGTTTTCAAGTAGCCTGATTTGATCTGAGGAATTGGCCATGGATATAACATTAAATATAGACTACGAAAAAGTCAGCAAAAGAAAGACAAAAAGGAAAGTTTGGCCTAACGAAGATCAAAGTGGGGAAATAAACTTTGCTGGAAACGACGACCTAAGAATAAATACGTTTTCTATTGGTAATAGACTCTTTTATTGGTGAGTTCAAGAAGAGACAAATAGCATATAACACGTTTCAATACAGGTTTTAGCTCTTATCTCAGTTTTGGGTTTTTAAGGGCTTTAGAAACTCGATCTGCCGATCAAAGTCATCGCCTAACAGTTGTTGATGTAAATGAATCTTTAAACTTTTAAACTTGTTCTCTTGCAATATTCGATGAACCTTAGCAACACCTATACCTATTCTGATGTTTTGGTACTTCTCTTATAGACACATTAGGATTCTCAAAAAAAGCTTGCATCGCCTCTATTGAAATGTTTTCTGTTTTTACACTTTTATGTCTCCCTGGCCTATGACGATCATTCACATTTGTTTTTTCATCAAAACGTTGCACCTTTCTAATGACTGTATACTTTCATAAGTGAGCTCTATATTGGAAAGTATCATTAAATGAATTAACAACATCCACATTCGATAAATCCCAATATCAGCGCATTCTTAAAATTGTTTTCCCTCCTGTTTTCCTGTTAACTCCATTGCAGCAATACAACCGAAGCAACACATTTATGAACAATGCTTTTTCAGTTTTGCTAAAATACCAGTCCAAAAACCAACTATAGTTATCATTAGCCTACTTGTTTCTCTTATCTACTATATTTTGTGTTAACGGGAAGGGAATATTTGTGGATTATTATCAACATAACGTATATTCCGACTAAACAGACAAGTTGTTTTCCTCCTTGGAGGGAGAGGAGTTTGTGTTGAATGCTTGTGAAAGTGGGCACTATTAATCGACAGACATATCAAAGCCCTTTTTTACTTCTTTAAAGACAAGATCACTTTCTGTTTAAAATGGTCGACAATTAGCCGGAGGACATGACAGTCGGACCTCTCTGCCTCTCCTCCTATTTCCATCCTTGTTACACATTCGGCCGGCAAAACGCGCCCCGAGAACTCCTAGCGTCTTTTTTTTTTTTTTTTTTTTTTTTTTTTTTTTGGAAGGGGAGCCAGCCAGAGAGGTACTGTGAGACTCGATCCGCTGCCGCTCGGACCCACTACCCACTAAACCATCCCCCTCTCCCCAAACTGCTCACAGGGGAGGAGTAACAGCGTCTAGGGAATGTCCCTAATGACCGTAAGAGTCAATCTGAAACATAACAAAATCGTCTTTAATGGTATGGCGGTGGCGGCTTGAAGATGTCTCTACTCGAGACCAGCCACCAACGGAATCCAAGATCCATGCCTAATACAACACTGGCATACTGGGGGTCCTGGAGCTCCGATGAAGGCACAATCCCGAGAACGAGTGAGAAGTCGGGCTGGAACAGAAGAAGAAACGTGAGAAAATCATTCCCCGAGACCGGGCCGGCAGCAGAACAGCTTGACCCGTACCTAAACATCACTGGCAGAGGGATCCCTTAGCTACGATGAAGGCTCGACTCAAGTTCCGAAGTGAAGAGCTGACTGGAACAGATAAAGCATTGAATTAGTGCTTGAAGAAATCGCTACCCGCAGCCCGACCGCCAGTCGGACTATGGGAGACAGGAAGAAAGAGTCCGCCGGCGTTGTGTAGTGATCGTCCGTCGAAGAAGTGTGGATTGTATGAATGACTTCGCTGCCCGCAGCAACCAACATCAGGTACCAGGAGAACTCCCCAATGAAGGCGTCCGCCAGCGACGATGAGTGTGCGTCCGTTAGTCGTGTTCGATGATTTAGCAAACTCACTTTTATACCTACTTTCCTCGTTTTCTACCCATTCAAACTGTTCGTCTTATTGATATGTAGTCATTGGCTCTAGTTTTTTGGAAGTGGGAGATGAAACAATTAATTCCCATTTAAAAGACACTTTAAATCCTGGTTAATGAACTGGTACCATAAAAAGTAATAATTTTTACAATCAATTCTATTTTAGTTTCCTCCATTTTATTATTTTTCACATACCGCTAACTACTAGATAATTTATATTTCATTTCATTCATTTTGTTTTTGTTTTTTTTGCGAAACTAACCTCCGTAAAATAGATATTTTTAAAAACTAAAACACTAATTTAAAATGTAGCCGTAGGAAAAACGTTGTGTGTATCACGGGTGCAAAGTTTAATTTGTCACACTCGATAAACTTTGCCGCCCGAGGAGTGATGTAAAATTTGCACCCTAGATACGCAAATAAATATTAAGTAAACGATGTCTGAAAGTATCATCACAAAGGTTTCGCATCGCTCTGATTTTTTTTTTTGTCAGATGCCTTAAAACTCGGTACTGCTTTCTTCTTTCTCTTTGTAAAAAGGCTTTCGACTATTTCTGCGATTGTTCCACACCACCAATTTTTCCTAAATTTCGCTTCTCTTTAGCATCAACGCACTACACCAATCTCATATAGTTATTATTCCAGTCTATTACTGTTTCACCAGTCGTATCTGGTTGACGTCTACGAAATTCAATAGACGTTAACTCGTGACACCATCCACTCCTGTAAATGCGAGTGTAAGGAGAGTAAGACCGGGGAACGAACGTTGCCAACATTTTGATGGAACAGCTACTTGTATCTGGATACATGTTTTCAAACCAAACACAGTCCATATCATGACTACAAAAGGTAATAACTCGTGCAATACGTTATACAAATAATAAATACGCGCAAAATAACCTACATAATGTTCGAGGCTGATTCGATTATTGGGATTTTTAAACTGATTGAAGTTCAAGTTCACTGAGGCGCTTAGGAACGTGGGATGTAAAGAAATCTGAATTTTTCAAACAAACTGCTGGAGACGGCGACTTTAACTTTCCTGGAAAATCTAATTAGAATTTCTCACTCTGGCATGTGACGTTGCTTTCTTACCTCAAATTTCTTGTTTACTTGTTAAAATACTTTCAATATCGAAATACATTCTTGCGATATTTTCCAAGGTTTTTTTATTTCAGTATATTTTCCCTTCATTGACTACATAAGGACCAAATTATGTAAAACAATTTTAAATTAGAGAAATGATTTATTTGCTTTTAAATCGTACGAAGCGTAATAATTCGATCAAAACTTGAGTTGTCGCGAGAAGAATTTTACGATTGCTTAAATGGTCGGGATTGGGACCGATTGGCGAAGTATTGTCGAGCAGCCTGGAAGTATAGGTGGGAGTTGATACAAGAGTTCAACTATTGAAGTGGTTCATTTGGAAAATATTCAGGTAGGACAATGGAAACCATTACTTAGGTAGATGTATAGATATGGACACAATTTATGTATGTATATATTATTTATGTATATGTTTAGGGGTATTAAGTACATTCCTGTTTAGGCCACTTCAGTTGTACGAATGTAATATAATGATGGCAATGATAATGATTACTTAGAGAGAGATATAGATAAGAATATGATATTTATTTATTTATGCATGTTTAGGTGTATTATGTATTACTTGTTTGGGCCACCATCTGAATTTGTTTGTGAGTGAATTTTGTTTAGTGATTAGTGATAGCAGATGTTTGTTTGTTGATTAATGTTTTATTTGTGTTATGTTAGGTTTTCATATTAGCCCTCTCCGGTATTTGTGTGTGCGTGTGAATTGGCATGTATGGTCTCTAGAATTAATAATTATTGTATAAAATTATTATAAATTATTGCAAAAAATAAACCTAGTAAAAAATTAAGTATTGTGCTAAATGTAAATTGATGTATGTTAGATTTACATATGTGCTCTCTGTAATTTATATGTGTGTCTGTGAGAGTGTGTGTGTGTGTTGGCATGTATAGTTCGTAGAGTTAATTAATATGTAAAATTATTATAAATTACTGTAATTTTAGATGCTATCTACCTGGCCGACGGTCAAAATGACCAGTGCCATTAAATGCTTGTGTAACTGTTTGTATACTTTGGGAGATAAATATAGCATTGTTAATATTATTATTATTATTAATAATAATTCGATCACGCAGCTGAACCGCTGACGTGAATCGAGCGAATTTCCAAAATTCAGTTAAAAAGTTTTAGGGTTTCAACCGTTTGGGAAATCGGACTAGTACACACGAAGGCGTTGAAAAGCTGCCTGCGGGTACGAAATATATTTCACTTTGGAAAATAGTTTGCACCTCGGCCACCAGCCTCGGCTCAAGCGTTATTTCCCTCCGCTCGCAGCGGAAAATCTCGCACCTCGACCTTGCGGCCTTGGATTGTAAATTACGCTTTGCGAGTTTGCATCTCGACCGACCTGACGGCCGCACTTAGATTTGAACTGTGTTCTTTATGGTATTTTACGTTTTGATCTATTTTGGGTCAACTAGACGGGCTGTGGGGTCGAGAAAAAATCAAAATGTTGAGAATAATATCCTATATTTATTTTTTTAGATATACTATAACCTTAAAAAATACACTTTGAGCTTGACGGGTGAGAAGGAATTTGTATTTAAAAAAATAAAAAAACACTATTCTCACTCATATACGTTTAATTACCAAACGCGTTTCAAGTACAAACTAACTTATAATCTGTCAGTTGTAGCTCATATATCACTGAGGATGACGACTTTGTCGTTGAAACGCGTTTGGTAATTAAACGTATATGAGTGAGAATAGTGTTTTTATATTTTTTTTAAATATATATACTGTAACCCTAAAAAGTGTCATTGCGGTACGAAAAATCTAAATAAATTGTTACCTCCAAACGACTTGCTTCAGTTTGATTTTTTCTAACGAACCCTTTCCGAACGACTTTCAAAATCAACGAATGTAGTAAATTTTCAAATCGGACGTAAACTTTTGCGAACACATAATAATATTTTGAAGTAGTGTGTTCAAGGCTTAGAAATACATATAAATCTGGTTTGTAATAATAGCCTACCTACTAGAAATAATAAATAATTCGACCACGCAGCTGAACCGCTGACGTGAGTTGAGAAAATTTCCAAAATTATGTTTATAAGCCTATGTTTTAGGGTTTCAAACAACAATTTGTAAAATAGGTCTATTCACGACGGTGCTGAATAGCTGCCTATACGAAATGTATTAGTATAATTTGTTTCCGCCTAAGCCTCCAGCTTCGACTCACGCGCTCTTTCGTTATTCGCAGTGAAAAACTCGATTTGTGAGTTTGCACCTCGATCTTTGGCTTTGGGTTACGAGCTTCGATCCACTCGCAGCGTAAAAACTCGCCCGACGGCCTCGGATGAGAAGATGCCCCAAGGTAAAATCCACCACGTGGCTTTTAACCGAGTACTTTTATGGAATTTCACGTTTTGGACGATTTCGTGCGAACCAAGCGAGCTATAATGTCGCGTAAAAAACAAAATGTGTAAAATAACATCCTATATATTTTCAAAACTCTAAAAAATTCATTCTCGGAGGAAAAATGTCAAAAACTAGTTACTTCCGGTTAAAAAACGTACTTCCTGTTGTTGGAATTTTTTGGCTAACGAACTCGTCCGAGCGACGTAGACAGCCTACATGTGTACCAAATTTGGACCAAATCGGACTTAAAATGCGGCCGCTAGAGTGCGAACACATATATACATATAAATATATGATTTTTAATGACACCCCAAAACGTGTTCTACGGACCATGATCGGTGCTCATTTGCTACTCCCAACCTTAGGTCTTACCATAAGGGTCACTGCAATAACTCATTTTTCTGTCCGAGCAATGGTTTGTCTGGAAAAAATTTACGAACCATTTAAGAAATAAATACTTAGCCTATGACCTTTTTTATTGAAAAATACTTCCTCTACACGGTGGTATTTTTTGTTTTTCTTTATCTTCATCCCAGTCAAAATATTAAGGAATATCGAAACAAAAATAGACTGGTAAACTTTTTTTATATTAATCTACATACTTTAAGGTACTTATAAATATATGGACAAATAATGTCTAGGCCTACCTGATAAAATTTCACTGTTTGAAGAGTGTATGTTGGCAACACTGTTGATACAAACAACAGTAAAAAATTTTTTTTGATGTCATTAAGCCCGATGTTACCGTGTATTCCCTCATCTCGTAGCTCGGGTTACATGTTGTCCAACACCGATATCAGTATGCTGCCCTGTCTGAAATAGCCTTTAGTGCTACCAATATATAATGTTTAGTAACTAAAAACATACTGTGATTGTCCAGGTTAAGTTAGTTCCTTGTGGTTTTTTAGCGAATTTCCGTAGGATCTTTGAGCTATTCCAGTGATTCTTATTGTGAGACCTAAAGTCGGGAGTGGTCAATGTGGACCGATTAATATACCCGTAAGAGTCACTGCAATAGCTCAACTTTCCAATGGAAATTCGCTAAAAAGTATGCAAACATATACGTACCAGTTCTTCTACGTTTCAACTTTGGAAAAAATGTCGCAGAAAATCTGTGCGTATTTGTGAGAAGGCAATAAATAGAATGCAGATACAGATGATTGTGATTGCATAGTTTTACTGAATTTGTCCACGTACTTACACAGATGAAAGCTTATAGACTTTTACAGATCAAAAGTTCTAAAATTTGACATTTCAATTGGTTTTCCTTGCCAAATAAAGCGGAAATATCTGAATATGTTTATTCTAAAAATAGAAAATATTGCTGATAAGAGGAAAAGATAACAGGCCTTGGCATAAAGCCATGTGTACAGTTTGAAATTAGGGAAATTGGCAATGGCGTGCATTATGTTATTCCCATGTAATATCTCTCCGGTAGTTACTCATCAAATATTGTTATTGTGTGGACCTGTTTCACTTCAATTCCCTATTGTGACGCAATAAACATTTGGTAAAGTGGCCCGGAACAGATTCGTCTTTGACAGAATAGAATCTGCAGAGTTTTTAAGTTTATAGAATGTATAAAGACCAAGCAAATTACTGAAAAATAAATAAATTCTTGCCTATAGCTGCGATTTGGATGCAGTTTTCTGCATCGTGTTTAGAAAAATACCAGGAAAAAGTCTACATATGACCAGTTTCGGGAGAAAACGGAAATGAATCGCGGGTGCATAAAGTGCATCTAAAAGTGCATAAAGTTGCAAAAACAAACTGTACTGGGGGGATTTTTGGCCCGCTGATCCCATTACTGACCATCAAAATGCCCCCAGTGCACCGGGGGGGGGGGGGGGGATGCAGGGGGAATGTGAGAAGTTGCCACAGAGACTTGAAAATTTCCTCTCGGCGCAAAATATAATCTAACACCTTTCAACAATCAAAGGAGATGCAAAAAACGCTATAAGCCCAAATCTGCAAATTTGTTTAGATTACACAAATAATTTAAACTTTAATATGAATAAAGACAAATAGGGCCGAACTCGTGACTCTAAACGTACTACAGTTGTTGAAATGAAGGACCTTTTTGGTCTACTGTATTTTGCAGGAGTATTCAAGTTTTCGCATTTGAATGCAGAATAATTGTGGGACAATGAAGGCACTGGCATAGATTAAAATTTGTATGTACAATTTATGAAAGCACTTTATGAAACAATTTATTAAAAAGTCTAATAAGCTTATGGGTTTTGATAGGCCACCAGAGTATTTGCTCAGTGACTACTTTGGGAAGCTACGGCGGAAGACTATAAACACAATATTAAATATTTAACCGTATAAATGAACACGTAACTGGCTTATATACATAATCATACATTACGGTAAATAGATACTCGGTTATAATATTTGACTTTTTAGTTTAAAATATGTTGTTATATTAGAACATGTTTGTGATATCACGTTTTTTCCAATATTTTGTTTACTGATTTGATAACCTGATTTCTTGAAATAATTCCCTCATAAGATACAGTTTAATATTTTTTTAAACTTTGTATACTTATTATTTCTTTGTTCAGAATTAAAAAAATAGTTTATATACAAAACATTGTATTGTAAAAATTAAAAAAATAAAGTTAACGCAGAAAAATACGGTTTCTTGTACAATTTATAAAATTATGAATAAAAAATAAATTATAATAGTTTTCCTTATGGATTTAAACTAAGATTGTTTCCCTTGTAATTCAAATTTAAGAAAATGTGGGTTAGCACTATTTTGCCCCGACCCCTTCAAATGTACAATATTTCAATTAGCCTTTTAGAGCTTGTTTTTTATTCCTTCCATAAGTCAAAGTTGGCGAATTGCACTAGATAATATTAATTATATGTCTGACATACAAAACCAAATAATTTAACTGTGGATCATAGTAAACCGCAGCGACCATATTAGGTACTGTCAAGGTCGTAGCCGAGGGGGATTTAGCAGTAAAATTAATACTAGGTTTAAAAAGTGCACCACAAATAAAATAGACAACACAACAGGTGATCCAGCAACATATTTTACATCATACTGATATTTAGATTTGCTTGATTAAACTACAACGTACAATACTCATGGATGCACTAGGTTACAGCCTTACTCTCTTATCTTGTGAGTTGTGAACTTGATCCCATCTATTAAATAATAAAACTATGAAGGTTCAACAAAATACTTTACTCTACCAAAACAAAATCATTCATCATCCTTATATCCTACTAGCTGGACCCATCCGGCTTTGCACGGATAGACAAATCAAAGTTAAATGTATTTTAACCAAAACAATATATCAATAAATATATTATACTATGTATTTCTTATGGAAATTTTTAGTAACTTTGACCCCCCAAACCTCCTAAAATTTCAAATTTTTTCAAACCTTTCTTAGCGAGCACCTATGGCCCTAGAGGAAGCTACATAAGAAATTTCATTCCAATCCGTTCGGTAGTTTTGAAGAAATCGTTTTTTAATAACTTTGATCCCCCCCCCCCAAACCCCCCTAAAATTTCGAATTTTTTCAAACTCTTTCTTAGTGAGCACCTATGAACCTAGAGGAAGCTACATACCAAATTTCATTTCAATCCGTTGGGTAGTTTTTGAGAAATCGTAATGAGTGAGTCAGTGAGTGAGTGAGTATTTCGCTTTTATTATATATATAGATTTCATACGAAATTAGATTACTGGTACAGTATGAGCAAACTGCAGTTACGCCGACCAGTTAAATGTGAAATATTTAATAATATACCAATACAAAGAAAGATAAGTTTAGGCCTACAAGTATCTTTCTAATTAGTTACAATTGTTTCATATCGTATTTTTAAGTAATTTACAATTACCTCACTCCGCCCCATTAAACACGGCAACGCCTAGTTACTGACAATTATGATAACTGAAAAAACAAACGTTCGGTAGTTTTGGAGAAATCGTGGTTTAGTTAGTTTGACACCACCAAACCCCCCTAAAATTTAGATTTTTAAAAAAAAACCTTTCTTAGTGAGCACCTATGGCTATAGAGGAAGCTACATACCGAATTTCGTTCCAATCCGTTAAGTAGTTTTTGAGAAATCGTGATCAGTGAGTCAGTAGATTTGGCTTTTATATGTGTAGATAATATTTTACATGGGTCGGATAACTATATCAATTTTTTTTAATAATCATGGAAATTGTTGTTTAACACGTTCACTGCTACGCCAATTTCGTACTTTTATATTTATTGCCTAAATGCGTAAAAATTACTTTATTTTTTATTTCTGAACCTTTCTACGTAATAATCACTAACATTTTAAAGCGGACGCACATGTGCGTCCATAGCACGTGGGTTTAAAATTAACGTGCAAACATGCAATGTTCTGTGTGTTGAAAATACTCCCAATACGGAGGTTGGCGAGCGAAGCACGCAATGCACTGTGTATTGAAAATACCCCCAATACAGGGTATGTGTGCGAAGCACGCTTTGCATTGTGTATTGAAAATACTTCCAATACCCGGGTTGGCGTGCGAAGCACACGATGTATTGTGCATTGAAAATACTCCCAAAATGGGGCTTGGTGTGAGAAGCACGCAATGCACTGTGAATTGGAAATACTCCCAATGCACTGTGCGTCGGCCGCTTCTCCTGACCCCCCCCCCCCCCGGAAATTTTTCCTGTCTACGGATTTGGGTATTGTAGCATCAAAGTTAACCACTCTATGGTTAACCAACTATATCGCACAACCAAGGGTTTCTCAAAATCGTTACACTTTTATAATCAGCCCTATTTTGAAAAAAAAAATAGAAACCCATATTACTATGCTTGTAGCAGTAAAGTGTAGTCGAAATACGATGAGTAGTTTTTCAGTTAAATCGTACTAGCTTTGCCCGTTGAAATCAGTATAGACGTAGTACATTGCGTACGATTCGTATCGGAAAACTAATCTGAAACCCTGACCCCGGATAAGCGGTAAAAACGTTTACCCGAAAATAATTCTTCATCTGTAAACACAAGTGTTTCCCTTTCGATTAATTAAATTATGACAGTCGTTTTCCTCCAGACTCAAAGAGAGAAGGGAGAGCGGAATATCCCTCCCACCGCTACCAGGAAAAGAGCCTCCTATAACTGCGCCTGTTCGACTGCTCGGCAACGCATTCTATCAACAGTAGTGTACCGATGTAGTGATGGAAGCGGGTGTAGTACCGGCAACACAACATGTTCGTCGTATGTTTTGATCTCACCTTGTGCGTATACTAGTGCGACAGTGAATTTACAGTGTTATTGTTCAGTATTAGCAGTTTTATTGTGATATTTTTTAAATAGTTTTTTTCTAATCGAATGTTAATAGTTATGAAATATAATCCACCAGAAGAAATTATGCATCTATCAAGAAGTGTGCGTGTTTTACAAGACTATTCAAAAGTAAGTTTTTTATTGTTTTAAACGTGTCTGCGATCTGTGATATTTTGCAGGCTGTGTAACGTAATGTCAAAACAAATGATAAGTTTCAATTTAAAGTTGTTTAGAGTAACAAAGTTGCTTCAGTTGTTCAGTTCGTGTTGCCAACTCGGAATTACGGATGCGGCAAATAAACGTACTGTGTTTTAAAGTGTGCTTTAATTCAGGTACTCCGAAAGTACACTTAAAACTACGCCTAAAAACTCAAACCATTCCCTCAGCAGTTAAATCTATACATATACAATAATAAAATCGTGTCTGTTTTTGACACTGTTTTCGACTGAACGGCTGAGCCTTTAGGGGCAGCACTTTTTTAATAATAATAATCTTTATTTATTGAGGCGAAGTTAGGACCATTAGGTCCTAGCTTCCACTTAAGGGTCTTCTATACCTTGCGTAAAACAGCAAAAATATGCACTTCGTACTACCGTGTTTCTGACGCCGTTTTTCAACCTAAAAAGTTGTTAAACATCTTAAATTGTTCATAAAGGCTATGTGCTTTTTACTTATATCTCATAATTGAAAGAAATCGACGGCAACTCATTTTAATCGACAGTTTAAGTGAGTAAAAATCGATTACTTTTAACGTATTTTTTGGGGAATTTTAATCAATAATTTCCAAATTTTAAGCTAACACGTAAAAAATATAAAGCGTCCTTTTTAACTTAAAGTAGTTTCCCAGATTATTAATTTGTAAATAGAATCCGAAACACGGTATTACGAATGCATGTTTCAACGATTTTGCGGCTTTAGTCAGACCTTTCGTATTGAAATCATACGGCACACTCGGGAGTTTTCTTAAAGGTAAAGAAGAGCCTTAGAATTACAAAATACATTAAAATTCACACTACAAACAAAAATTAATAAACACACAAAATCTATAAAATAATAATTACTTTTAAAACATAATGAGCAAAAACTGAAAACTAAAATTATACACATTTATCTCCTAAATAAGATAAAACTAAAATTAAATTACGCTACACTATAATATATAAACATGTCTATACTCTCAAACATACACACATGCAAGAACACGCGTCAAAACACCCAAAACCCGCCCGAGCGTCCGAAACTACCCAAAACCTTCTTGAACTGAACACGGTCATTGATAAATTTAAAACTCTCGAGGGCAATGAATTCCTACATGCTGCCGCAGTGAATGATTTACTAATTTTCTCGGTTCTGTGCCTGGGTGTAAGTAATAATGAAGCCCCTCGTCGTGTGTTGGTAGCATTTACATTTTTGAGCTAAAGACAAACCTTTCTGCCAGATGCCGAGGCAATCCAGCGAGCGTGCAATTACAACAAAATATGATAATTTCGAAAAAAATAAGTTTTACAATTGAAATTTGTTTATAGTATTTTGTCACGTTTTAAGGCAAAAATGACCGTAAACAATAATTTTTAGCACGCTGAAGTTTGTTAGCAAATTCCGCAGTCGTGTCTGATAACAGTAGCCTATCACAATAGTTGAAATATGGAAAATTAATGTTTTTACTAGCTGCACTCTAACATTACGCCAAACAATAGCAAAAGGGTACCTAATAATTCCATGTTATTTTGACTAAGTAATCGATTGCAATTGATTTCATGTCATTTAAGAATAATGTTACACAAATTTAGAGGAAGTTAGTGCAATTTATTTTTCTCGTATAGGGGTAGCTGCCCCATTTTAATCTCTTTGATTGTAGTGACCAAATTCTCTAAACAATCCTAGTAGTACTAATTGTGGAAATTGTGAAATTTTAAGTGAATTTAGTTGAGTAGTTTTTTTTAGAATATAGAAAAGGTAAATGTAACGATTATTATTGAATTTTAAGGGTACCGGTACCTAGTTGTTCCATTTCATTACTTTTACTTAAGTAATCGCTTTGCAAATGGTTTTTATGTCACTTAAGAATGTTGCACAATTTAGGTTTGGATGCATCGGGAATTCTGAAACCCTTGAATTATTTTTATACTATTGGATGTTGTTGGCCATTGAACATTTATATAAACTACAAGTTCTTTACAGTTTGTTTGTGTTCCTTACTATTTAATTCTCTACAACTTTCATATTTGACATTTTTTTCTCCAACGTGATCTACGGGATCGACAATGCAAAAAAAAACGTTTTTATTGTTTTGCTGTAATCTTTATTCGGCCGTAACTCTTGAACCGTTCGTCGGAGATGAGTGTAATGCTGAAGTCTACAACGTTTGCTTAAAGTTTTTCAGCCCATGTTTCACAAAGTCGGAGGCTACGCTGGTATTATACAGGGTGTTTACAAACTCCCTGGAAATATTTTGTATATTCGTTCCTTAGGTCAAGACAATCAAAAAACGTCATATAAATATGGGTCTGACATGCTTAGTTTTCTGTCTGTCCGTCTGTTTGTGTTTTTTACAAATTATTTTATAACTTGAGTACTAGTTTAGATAGAAACTTAAAATTTGACACGAACGTGTACCTTGGTAGGTCGGTCAAACAAGTTTATACAATTTCGTTACGATATCTTAAACAGTTTCAAGGTGCCGGCCATTTAAAATCTTTGATGTTAAATTTCACGAAAACCGTAATTTTTACAAAAACATGTTACCCGTAATAAAAAATGTAGAATTTTAAGACGAATAAAATCATATATTATTTGCTACAATCGGAGAATAAATAACAGAGTAATGAGACATTTACTGAAATAAATATCATACAAAATTTGCACTAAACAACAATTTGCCGTGTACAGTTGTTACATAATT
>JAGFPH010002785.1:112485-123062 GCA_018207615.1 Philaenus spumarius
GTAGGAACCTGCTTGGGGGGGTAGTTTTCCGGGGGGTAGTATTCCGGCGACCCGATTCGACTCCCTTTGATTCGTACCGACTTGATTCGGGTCTCGTTCGGTCCGGCCCGACATGGTCGATCAGTATTGAAGTTCGGCATAGTGTGGACACGACGAAAACAATGGTGTATAGTGTGCACAAAGCGGATAGGGTAATGTTTCAGTTTTTACTGATTACTATAGATTCGTTTTTCTTCTAAGCGGTCATCCTCGCCTGTAAAATATACAAAATATTTAATAAAGAAGTAAACACTTTTTGGAAAAAATCTATTATGAAAGATTATAATACTAGGTAAGTAAAAAATTTAAATTGTATGCTTAAGATCACACGGGAGAAATGTAAACACAACTTACGAAATGAGGAAGCACAATGTCCATTTCACAGATATTACCAATTAAACTATACAGTGTGTTAACGTTAACGGGTTAAGCCTATGACGTAGGAAAATATACTTAACTCAAATATACTAACTAGCAATGCGTTCGTGGCCTAACCGGTTAAGCCGCTAGTCTATAGTGATGACATCTGCTGGTTCGAATCTCGGCAAGACCAAAACTTTTTTCAAAGTGACGGGATAGAGCGTTTCAGAAAACGCGTAACGGTAAAATCCTATTCACCCGCCAGCAAACATAGCGCCGAGGTCCGTCTATAGAAGTTTACCAACACTGCAAAACATTTTAATTCAATTTCTACGTATTTGCCAAACCACAAACAATAATTACTTTGTAAGGAAATCATAAAGTAATGTGTATGCCTAAGAAAGGAAAGAATAAGGTCGTGAGATGACCTGAGGTCGGAATGTCGGAGGAAACTGAGTCAGGAATATCTAAACCGTTTGCAAATGTTGCGCAACTCTATCTGACCTTATACAATCTGTTAGCTACAATGGTTTGCTTCGTTGGTTCAAAAATAAATTGCTTATAAGGCGAACACTTGGAAGGTGATTATAGCCTGGAAAATTCATAAATGCTCATAAATTGAACAATTGGAACACACGCAAACACAAAAGTTCGACAGCTAATTCACAACACACCCTTAACTAAGGGTCTGCTCCACTAAACGAGAAAGCAACCGAAAACGCAACCGCTTCTCACTGTATCCCTATCTAAACAGTGAAATTTCTTGCAGCTGAACGCTTTGACATTGCCTCATTTCAAACCATTTTATAAGTCTACATTTTTAAATTAAATTAAATTGAGTGTTGAAAAAAAACTGTAGGCTATGTTCTTTATACAATTTTGGATCCGGCTTGCAAAATATTTGTCATCATTAATTTTTTATTGTGTTAGGAAAAAAATTCAAACTTTGTACTTACAAAATGTCATTTACATAACAAACCAAAAGCATTTAAAAAAAATGTAAATTGCAAGACGGATGCGTATTGTGACTGTGCTTAAAATGAGACCTTGCAAACAATTTTATGATAAAAAGTAAACGAAATAAATGGTTTGAAATTTAACATTGCTCTTATGGGATAAAAATCCAAGATGGCTGCCACTACAGCAGACCCTTAAAACGTTTTGAATGATAGACGTCTACTGTCAGAAACATTATTATTATGTACTTGGTATTCGGAGATCGACCGCGTCACTATTGTCTGCACGTTGAGTACAGCCGACGTTTCATGCACTTTACAAGGCTTAACAAAAAAATTTCAAGTGAAACGAGATTGTTTTTGGGCAGCATGAAATCCATTTATGCAGACCTAGATACTGTGGAACTCACCCAGAATATGAGTACTGAGCAAGTACCGGCGGCAGTGTGGAGTGTTCGCCGTCTACGGATGTCTTGAAGGATCTGCCTGAGAGGTAAGAGCGGATCAAATGTACAGCAGCCTCCGGTACAGGAGCCGCGCTCAACTTTTAAATTTTTGAGGTTAAACTAACAAAATAATGAAAATAAAAACACATCAATAAAAAAGGCGTACTGTATTACAATTCAAACACATGTTGTCGCGTATTATAAATAAAACAGCTTTTTCGGATGACAGCCGGCCTCTTAATCCCCCCCCCCCCCCCCCGAAAACCTGGTTCCAAAAATGTTTAAGGCCGTCTGAGGACCCGTACTCGTCCGTATACTACTACTTGTGTGAAATCTACAAATCATTTTCAGAGCATCTTCAAAACTTATCAATCCTAAACTTATAGGAAGTTGTTAGTCTTGATTATGTTACACGAAGCAGATACCATCAATCAAAACTAGAGCGTAAACTAATTTCAACACTATTATTGTATTACGCTGTATTGACGTAAAGCCTTTACAATAAGTTGAGTGGGTCTAATCTGCTTAGTGCTTAGTGTGTAGCCAGCTTGTGAATCTCTTATCGCATTGCTACTGTTATCACAACTCATGTACCGTAATTGAAATATTACACAATGCATTGAATTAAAGATTGAGTAACAGCTAGTCAACTGATTAAACTGTTAAAATGATTTTGATTAAATTTAGTTTGTTTATTGTTTGGATTTCCGTTTTGGGACCGAGTCCAAAAAAGTGTTTTTACAAAATGTCTGTATGTATACAAAGCTAGAGAGAAAACTATTCGATCGATTTCAAACAAATTTGCACCAAACATGTCAACTAGGCCTGTATGGATGCATGAAAAAATGTTTTGAAAACCCCCCCTTTTTGGCCAAAACACCCCCAAAAATCAGTTATTATTCTTTTATAAAAAAATCGCTGTAACGATTTTGATAAAATTCTTTATCAACCCTACCATATGGAAAAAAAACCGCATCTTTCAAAATATTCTCGTTTAGCTAATAATAATAATAACTGATTTTTTTTACCAAAAAGGGGTTGTTTTAAAAAAAAATTCAATACCTTTTTTCGTGTAGGCCTAATTGACATGTTTGATACACATTTGTTCGAAATCATTTGAATAGTTTCCTCTTTAGCTAATAATAATACTATTTATTACTTACTCTCCTACTTTAACGTACTATCCCCTCTCCTACTTTAATGCAATTATGAAGTCACAGTTGGGGGGGACATACGGGAGTTGGCGTGCGAAGCACGCAATGCATTGTGTATTGAAAATTTTCCCAATATGAGGGTTGGCGTGCGAAGCACGCAATGCATTGTGTATTGAAAATACTCCCAATACGGGAGGGGGGGGGGGTTGGCGTGGCCGCTTCTCATAGTGTTCAGTGTCAAGCTCACATGTGCGTCCTTAGCAGTGAACGTGTTAATAATTTAAATATGTTTGTGAGAAAGTATGTACCAGTTTCTGGTACCGTTTATTTTGAATAAATTCTATAACTGAACCAGTGGTTTGATGAAGCTGTTTCATTAGCGAATTTCCATAGGAAAAATGAGCTATTGCGTGGCCCTTATGGTAAGACATAAGGTCGGGAGTAGCAAATGAGCACCGATCATGGTCCCCAGAACACGTTTTGGGGTGTCATTAAAAGTCATATATTTATATGTATTAATGTGTTCGCACTCTAGCGGCTGCATTTTAAGTCCGATTTGGTGCAAATTTGGTACACGTGTTGGTTGTCTATGTCGCTCGGACTAGTTCGTTAGCCAAAAAAATCCAGCAACCGGAAGTACGTTTTTTGACCGGAAGGAATAAATTTTTAGATTTTTACTACGAGAATGAAATTTTTTAAAGTTTTTTCTGAAAATAAAAATGTATCATGTTATTCTGCGCATTTTGTTTTTTTACGCGTTCTTATAGCTCGCTTGGTTCCCCCAAAATCGATCAAAACGTAAAATACCATAAAAGTACCCGGTTCGAAGCCAAGTGCAAACTCGCGAAGCCACTAGGCGCAAACAAATTCTACGAATATATTGCGTATACACAGACAGCTGTTCAACGCCTTCGTGAGTAGACCTATTTCCCAAATTGTTGGTTGAAACTCTAAAATATAGGCCTATAAACTTAATTTTGGAAATTTCCTCAACTCACGTCAGCGGTTCAGCTGCGTGGTCGAATTATTTAATCTAAACCCTATAGTAGAAACTAAAAGTCCCATATCTAACAATATGTTTTCGACTAGGAGGAAACCATTATTGGAGTGTAATTACTAGTATAGAGCAGCCTAGAATTATAATGTTTTTTTCAGTTATCATAATTGTCAGTAAGTAGGTGTTGCCGTGTTAGCGGACGAAAATGGGGTGGAGTGAGGTAATTATAAATTACTTAAAAATACGATATGAAACAATTTTAACTAATTTGAAAGATACTTACAGTCCTAAACATATCTTTCTTTGTACTGTATATTATTAAATATTTCACATTTAAGGCTCTTCTTTACCTTGAAGAAAACTCCCGAGTGTACAGTATGATTTCAATGCAAAAGGCCTGACTCAAGCCGCAAAATCGTTGAAACATGCATTCGTAATACCGTGTTTTCGGATTCTATTTATAAATTAATAATCTGGGAAACTACTTTAAGTTATAAAGAAGGCTTTATATGTTTTACGTGTTAGCTTAAAATATGGAAATTATTGCTTAATACTCCCAAAAAATGCGTTAAAAATAATCGATTTTTACTCATTTAAACTGTTGATTAACTGTAGCCGACAATTTCTTTCAATTATGAGATATAAGACAAAAGCGCAAAGCCTTTAAGAACAATTTAAGATGTTTCACAACTTTTTAGGTTGAAAAACGGCGTCCAAAACACGGTAGTACGTTTTGCTGTTTTACTCATGGTATAGAAGACCCTTAGAGTTTGCTCATACTGTACCAGTAAAATCTAATTTCGTATGAAATTATTAGCGAATTTCCATAGGAAAGATGAGCTATTGCAGTGCCTTTTATGGGGGGACCTAAGATCGGGGTGGTCAACGAACATCGATCATGGTCCCCAAAATACGTTTTAGGCCTACGATGTCATTCAAAATGTTATATTTACGTGAAACTCTAACGGCCGCATTTTACGTTCGATTTGTTAAAACAATTTTACACACGTTGATTTTCAAAACAACCGGCAATACGTTTTTTGACCGAAAGTAATTTGTCTATCGTTTTACGTTTTTTTTATTTTGTTAACAGTCGTTATTATTTTCCTTTTTGGAAGTGAAATGTTTAGTGCAAAACATAGTGACCTGAATTTCGGGCGTTTTCTTTCTCTCATAATTTCTACTAGGGGCTCTGCCCCTGGACGCTTCGCTTCGCTTGCAGTTGGAAAATTCGCTAAAGAATCTCGTTAACCTTTGACTCGTTTGTAAATAGGTTTGTAAAATTATGAAACCAGGCTTAAATATATTAACAGTAATTACAAGATTAATTATAACCTCAAATACATGCTTTAGAAACGTGAGAGGCTTTATTACGATTTTAGTCCTAGTTATACTAGGCCTATTGTCTGTCAACTAAAGTTTTGAAACCAGGCCTAAATATAGTAAAAATGATTGCAGGATTAACATAACCTTAATACTATGTTTCAGAAATGATCTAGGCCTATATTACAAAATTTTCTATTAAAATTTATCCATCTTTGGCAAGTTTATCTTGTTTTTTTTTTACAAAATAAATTGTTAAATCAATCCCAATTTATTATAATTCCAACTTGCTAAAACAGTATAAATTAGCTTGTTTATAAACAGCTGTTTTGATCGCTTTATTTACTATTTAGTTGTTATTTTGTAACCAACATGGCAACCCATAACACCCTATGTTAAAATTTTTCAACTTTTAAATTAGATTTTCTCAAAAAATTGCGTTTTTACACGAAATACAACTATATGGGTGTACTTAAAAGTCAAAACTACACCTAAATACAAAATTTATTTGAATTCGTTAGAGCCGTTTTCGAGATCAGCGCCAGATACAAAGATACATACAAGAATTGCTCATTTAAAGTACGTAATAGGATAATCTTAATACCTCTGTCTACCGCGGAAATGGTTCGAGAGCTTCAACTAAGTTTAATGTGTACTTTCAGAATATTAAAAATCCTAGTTTTGATCGACAAGATGTTTATCTACGTCTACTCTTTGCTTTTACAAGCGAAGTTTTCCTCGAACATAGACTGAACATTTTAAATGACAAATGCAAATAGTTTTGTTACATAAACAAACAATTATTGCACAACGTGTTTGAGGTTTGCTACAGTTTTTCCTCGTTGGGTTACAACACATGTTTTATATCTACAACGGTGTAGCCTACTGCTGGGGTTGTCCACACCGTATTGAAGGATAGCGTTGTAACAATGTGGGTTGCTATAACATCGAGGCTTACTAAACTTGCATTATACAGTATTACACTAGTAGGTTCCGCCATTAGTCGCGACGAAGCAAATGCTAAAATAAACGGTACCAGATAACTGCCACATACTTTCTCCCAGTTGAAACTTTATACCTTCTCAAGAGTAGCATAGGATGTGGTTATTTAGAACTGCAAAAGTAGGACATACCATGGAAAATAATAGATGCATGTAACACACATCCATATTATATTATAATAATATTATTATTATTTAAACTATTAGATCGATTTCAAACAAATTTGCATCAAACATGTCAATTAGGCCTGTATAGATGCACGAAAAAAGGTTTTGAACATTTTTGAAAAACAACCCCCTTTTTACCAAAAACCCACAAAAATCAGTTATTATTATTATTATTACCTAAACGAGAATTTTTAGAAAGTTGCGGTTTTTTGCATATGGTAGGGTAATTAAGGGCTACAAATAAGCAAAATTTTATCAAAATCGTTATAGCCGTTTTTGAGAAATTTGAATTTTACTCGTTTTTTTGCCATTTTTGGGGGGTAAAACCCCTTTAAAATCCAAAATTTGAAAAAATGAAAAAAAAACTCCTGGAGATATTTCAGAACTATACTTACATACCAAATTTCATCAAAATCAGACCGTTGGTATGGTCTTCAGCTCTGTACACATCCTAACAGACACACGGACAGACATCACCAAAAAACCACTTTTTTGAGTTCAGGGAGCACTAAAACAAATAATTCCACTAAAAATATTTTTGGGTTCAGGGAGCACCAACACAGATAATTCCACTAAACAATTTTTGGGGTTCAGGGAGCACCAAAACAGATAATTCCACTAAAAATTCAAATTCGAAAATTTGGACGAAAACAATACTTTTTCCATATACTACGTATAGAGTGGAGAATGTAAAAAATTGGTAAGTGTATCACAAATTGTGCGTTTTATTGTCACAAACTAGGATTCTTTTTTTAGTATACGGGCTGCCCATTTTCTAAGTAGAACAACTATTAATTAAAATAATGCATTTTCTATTAGGACAAACATTTATTTGGCGAAATTAAAATTTTTAGGAAATTCAAGTAGAATTAAACGTTAGTTTAGGTACAGATTTTGTTATTTCTAAGCTCACATTGCAGGTTAGACGATGTCTACTGTTATAATTAGCAGTTTATTTCGTACGAAAAAATTCAAAAGATATCAAAGATCGCCAGAAATCTTTATTGTATTTGTCAGATATAAACTGATTGTTAGTTTTATTGTAATTAGTTACAGTAAAAAATAAACGGTACCAGGAACTGGCACATACTTTCTAACAAACATATTTAAATTATCAAACAGATTCACTGTGACGTGTAGGGTGGGGTAGGAGAGGTGATTTTTTATTAAAGTTGGAGATTAACCAATAAATATTATTATTATTATTATTATCTAGAGAGAAAACTATTCGATCGATTTCGAACAAATTTGCACCAAACACGTCAATTGGGCCTTTATAGATGCACGAAAAAAGGTTTTGAAAAACAACCCCCTTTATGGCCAAAAAACCCACAAAAATCAGTTATTATTATTATTATTATTAGCTAAAAGAGAATTTTTAGAAAGAGGCGGTTTTTTGCATATGGTAGGGTACATTAAAGGCTACAAATAAACCAAATTTTATCAAAATCGTTAGAGCCGTTTTTTTTTTATAAAAAAATAATAACTGATTTTTTGGGGGTATTTTTTTGCCAAAAAGGGGGTTGTTTTTCAAATTTTTTCAAAACCGCTTTTTGTGCATCTACAGGCCTACTTGACATGTCTGGTGCAAATTTGTTTGAAATCGATAGAATAGTTTTCGCTCTAGCTTTGTATACATACAGACATACAGACAGACATTTTGTACAAACCAATTTTTTGGACTCAGGGGGTCCCAAAACGGATATTTCCACAGAAATCTCAACATCGATTTTTTTGCGATCACTATACTTTCTCTACACTATCGTATAGTGAGAAAGTAAAACACGCGAAACACATTTTGTTTATCGAATAAGTTTTATCTAATCCGAACTGACATTATAATCTATTAGTTTAGATATGAACTAAATTCTAATCTACTACGCGGCGAACTACATGTAGCGTAACTTTGCAGCCTCGGCACGTGCCAACTGCTCAAGGCCGTGTTCATTATTGTCGCTAGAGTGTGTGGTGACACTCGCTATTCATTACTTTTTTACTTAGGCGTAAGCTTATTGCATATTCAAGCTTTGTTTTCCTTAATTAATGTGCTCAATAATGCGTAATTAGGTTTCCTAGCTAATTTACATTTACCTAAACTAAAATCGTGAATATCCCTATAGGTCGGTGAGTGATTTAAGGCCAACACTAACATCAATATATTTCCATAGCGTCATAGATCTAGACCGTAATCGACTGCTTCTAAGAGAAGTTCTTAGCTGCTAATAGGGAAGACCCACTAGCGGAATATATATATATACTTTAATCATTTACTGTACCTAAAGTAGTTTCTGAGATTTTATTTTATCTGTACTAATATTGCAATTTGTTTGCATGTAGGGGGTAATCTCTAAAACTACTGAACCGATTGAAAAAAATTTACAAATAAAAAGCTACACTATCCCTGTGTAACATAGGCTAGAATTAATTTTATTTCAGGATTGAAACAACCCCTAAATCAATAAGTATTAATTATTATACTTTACTTAAAGCTAGAGAGCTGAAATTTTGTGCATTTATTTCTTAAAACATACATAAAAACATTATAATAGATTGAGAATTTGTCGCGTGTTGCTAAAGGGATGAAAATTTAGTGACCAAATTTTGATTGTCATAATTTCCTTGAAGCTAGAGAATAAACCCTTCATAAATTAAGGAATTTAAAAATAAGAAACCACTATGTTACATCCTAATTAAAAATAAATAAGACGTATTAGAATTTAATAGTAGGGCCTACATATGTAAAATAACCTGTTTGCATTTACTTCGACACGAGTCACCGTGGGGATTGGCGAGCAAAGCGAGCAGGGGGCGGAGTCTTCTAGAATATTTGTATATTATTAAATTATTTATTGTAATAACATTATTAATTATTAAATCCATCCTTTAATTAAGGATAAAACTTTTCGCGTCATCTTCTTGGATTAGTTGTGCTCGTTTAGTGCCCGTTCAACGTGGCGTCGGAAAAGGAATATACTTTAATCGTTGCTGTACCCAAACAGTTCCCCATAAAGAACTACGTGATCTTTGAACTGGTTCCTTTTTTCAAGCAATAATTCCCTCACATATTTTATGAATGAAATACTGTTTTTTATATTTTTTTTATTTCATACTTAAATCCCAGATCGAGCACACAGAAAAATATAAAAATCCTTCGGTTCATTTCATCATTGTTAAATCATGCATACAATATATCTGTTAGCAATCAACGTAAATTTTAATTGTTATCACATCAATACCTGTTCTATACTTCAAGTGGTAACTGTGAAGTGGTACTATATAAACATTTCGTTATTTATGTTTTCCTGTAGAAACTCTATTGGTGCAGGTCCTGCTTACGATTTGTTTAGTGAATGGTTTCTAATTGTGTGTTTGAAAAATAGCTCAGCTGATGGATGAATTCGATTGTTGGTACAATGAATCAGCTAAACTATTGAATATTTACAGTTGATTTTCCCAATCTTTGGTGGATGTTTAGGCCTACATTGTATTGATCAAAACAAATGTAAAAAAAAAACAAAGAACAATCTTTAAGTATTATAATGGTATACTGTTTGGCGAGAGGTTGGCATAACTTCATTAGATGGTAGGGCACCTAAAAACCAGCAAATTGTCCATACGAACATAGGTCCGGAAAAGCTTCGTCTTCCAGCTATCCCCCACTTTGTTTTTTTTTTTACAATATAATTCATATCCAGAGAAATGTTTGACCGATTAAGTTCAACCTTGGCAGGAAGTTTAACCTAACAATGATCTATTTTAAGAAAAATAAACGATCATGTCCAATCATGCGTTTCAAAATGGCTGTTGTTTGATAATGTCAAACCTTAACTACTCAAAAACCGTACATTCTAACCAAAAAATGACAAGACTCCTTTTGTGTACCACTTTTGATTCCCTATCGGATGGTGTAATTGTCAAAACAATCGGATGAAGGATAATTGTTAAGTTAAACATAATAACAGCGTATTATGTACATACAACATTGTGTTGGTATAAGATGCTGGGTTGAAAAAAAACCCACTTATCACACATAACTTAACTATTACCCTTCATCCAACTGTTTTGACAGTTACGCTATCCGATAGGGAATTAAAAGGGCTAAACAACGAAATCTTGAAATTTTTTGTTAATGT
>JAGFPH010002785.1:136725-156876 GCA_018207615.1 Philaenus spumarius
AAAACGGCTTTATATTGCGTGACTGAGACGTACTTGGCGGAAGAAGGTTATGAAAATCTGCATAGTATTAAAAATCGAACATTTTAGTGGTTCTGGAATTTTTGCCCGCTATCAATGTTTTTAAATGGGATGGTGGTGGTCATGTGACACGTCATTTCAATGTGAAATTTCAAGAAGAAAACGGCGTAAACAGGTTTTTCAATCGATGGCTTCGTTTTCGAGTTATAAACATTCAAAGATGCAATTTTGGAAAAATTGTGTTTTTACAAAAAAAAAAGGTAGAACACACTGTAAAACCCATTTTACTGCATTTTTCAATCATAAAGTCAAATAACTAAGTTTAAACTGTGGTAATAAACACATTTATTATTTACATGGATAGTTAAGTATTGCAGCATTTATTTACAAATATAAATACGCAATTCTTAATGACATACTAAGATTGTTGAAGTACGTATTAACATTTTAGCATTTTCAATCCGAGTCATTGTTGTGAAGACCTAGTATAGGACCAAGGCTCCGCCGTGTCACGGCCAAGGCCGTAGAACCGAATGGTTCCGATTTCTCCCGAACACTCCCGACTCGCTAAATCCCCTGAATACGTAAACAGGATGTAGTCGTCTTTAGACAGTTTAAAAAAAAATGATTTATTGATTCAATGATAACACAACACATTTTTACTTAACATTTAAAATTTTAAACTACTCTATTTCTTGGTATTTTCGTGCTGAACTTAATCGTTCGAGAGTTACAAAATTTTGTAGGCTACATTTTGTATCTGAACAGTTTAGTCTTAAAATTGCATATTTTATCTAACAACGAATACAGTCGCTAAATATTAAAATTCACATATATAATCACTTGTAAAAATATTTGTGTTACAACAAATAATTTTGTTTAACCACTAAAGCAGAACTGCGGCCATCCTTAAGGGTTTCATTTATTAAATAATTTTACACATCAGATTTCGTCATTATGTAATTATGTTTAGAGTTTTATCAGTTGATTTGTATTAAGGAAAATATGGTTTCACAATCTGCCAATTATGTCAAGGGTTTCTGAGAAATCCATTTATATAATGTAGGGTGCAGTTTCAGTAGAAAGTCGATAATAAGGATTGATAGAGACTGAACTCTGTGTGGATTATCAAAATGTCCAGATTTTCAAAAAGAACCAAAATAGGTCGTTCGACAAAAAGAAAACTTGCTAAAACCGTTAATAACTATTCAGTTTAGTGGTAAAATAATTGGAGAAGGTAAAAAAACCATGAATTATTACATTTGAACTTATAAATATTTTAATGATATAATTTATTATGTTACATACACACATTTTTTTTAAATATCTACAGAATACCGTACTGTACAGTTAATAAATTGTCAGAGCTCTTTAAAAAAATCTATATTGATTATGATTATTTGAACTGCAGTAGTGGTTCACATTTTGCAGCCAAGTCTTTGGTTCGTTTTAGATGAATAGAATAACCTAGGTTGGAGAACTCTCCATCTGTTTCTCAGAGTCTCTGCTGCCATAAAAGCTCCCGAATGTGTTGGCACTACCTCTTCAATTTTCCCATCTGACTCAGCTGTTTCTGCGTCCCCTTGAGACACCGTGGAAGCTATTTCTTTGTTGCTCAAAATCTGGTATTCAGGATAGTTTATGCCACTCACTGGCATCATTTTAGTCGCATTGTTGGAATCCCAGGATCGTGCCACTTCGTGGTCCTTGCAGGAAACCTGTGATTTTATTGTAAACCTGTAAATTTAAAAAAATTTGTTTTAACGAATACAGCATGCCCAGTAAATATATACATTGCAAAGGCAATATTTTATGTTTTCGGAAGATTGGTTTACACTATTAGTAATAATTAAGTTTGAATGTAGCCCTAATAATAAAAAGAGTCGTGATAATAATAATTATAGAAATTCATCAAAAAGGAAAATGCCATTAGTTTATGTGTACTCCTAATACAATATTTGTAGTAAAATTATAAACACATATATAATTATATACATACTAGCTGACCCGTACGGCCTTGCCCGTGGTGGTTGGTATTTTCAGTCTTTTTTAACGTAATTGTATTCTTTTTAAGTGTTCAGTCAGTGAGTGGTATTTGGTTTTTATATATATAGATCTTAAATAATAAAAGCACTATTAATTGTCATAATAATAAAAGATCTGAAATTATGATTTTAATAACTTTGATCCCCCAAACCCCCCCTAAAATTACGAATTTTTTCAAACCCTTTCTTTGTAAGCACCTATGGCCCTAGAGGAAGCTACATACCAAATTTCATTCCAATCCGTTCGGTAGTTTTGAAGAAATCGTTTTTTAATAACTTTGATGCCCCAAACCCCCTAAAATTTCAAATTTTGCAAACCCTTTCTTAGTGACCACCTATGGCCCTAGAGGAAGCTACATACCAAATTTAATTTCAATCCGTTCCGTAGTTTTTGAGAAATCGTGATGAGCGAGTGAGTGGTATTTCGCTTTTAAATATATAGATACATATTAATAAATAAAAAAAATAGTTAGACTTACAGGAGATGCAATTATATAGTAAAAAGAGAAATAAAAGGAAGTATTTTTTGTGAATGGCACTTTGTCATTTATTTTACTATCATAATATTTGAGAATTTGAATTTGGGACTTCATTATATTAACTTGTGACGATTAAAATAGGGAATTTTACTTATTTCGGAATTTCAGAATGAAATCAAAAACAAGTAGTTCAAGCAACCACTTTATATTTTGAATATAACTGCTTTTAATATGGTTAGGTGACAGAGTAATTGTTCTGCACACCCCAGTTTAACGAAACAAGAATTATATGGTTTAGTAATTTTTAAATGTGACAAAGTTTGAATTTATTTTTGTAACAATACATGGTGTATCACCACCTCTTATATACGTAATGTTCCAAGTTTCTTAAAAAAGAGTCAAGACATTTTCAGTTTTTGATTTACCTTTTATAACCCTAAGGATTATTTTTTAATTATGGAAACTGCATTCACATCAGACCCAGTTGCCCTATTGTGAGCGGTTTTCACTCCTGCACTCTTTTTCTCCTCAGCACAAGAGAAGATCTACTGGAAGATTATTTTGCTTTACTATGTTTCCTATGTTTTGTTTAATTATTTATGGGAATGGCCTGCAGATAAATGGTCTGTTTAGAAGTTATTATATTACCGTGTGTATTTGTGTGTACTATCCCTTACTGAAATATATTAGGGGGAAAAATGTATTGCAGAGAAACCACAACTTTCTGTTTACAACGTTCTTAAAAATAAGACAAATACAATTTTGTATGTACTCGTCTAGATTTTTCAGTAACTGTTCAGCTGGCACATGTCTTTCTTCGGATTTTGTATTTGTTCCAATGGTCTAATGGAGTTTCTGTTTTACTTTTTTATCTGTTGACACCCATAATACACGTTTCGACCTAATGGATTTTTCCCCTTTTTTTGGTAGTAAAATATAGTGCGACTCAAATAAGTTATGTTTTTAAGTCACATATTGTTTTTGTTGAGTTAATTTCTGCGTTATTTTCTTCAGTTGTAACTAGGTTATTCTTCTTTCTTGAATATTATTTGAATTAAAATATGGTGTAACAAGGAGGGAATAAATAATAGTGTTATAATAATGTGTATTTAATTGTGTTTTAGCGTTTACACGCAGCTCGGGAAGAAACAAATCAGTCACAATATCAGTGTCATTGTTGCGGACGCCCTTGTCAGTCGGAAGCCTATCCTGCCCACAGTCGAGTCTATCGTACGGCCGTACATCTGCCTTATACAAAGGTAAGCAGCTTCTGACAATCTGACTTCTCACTCCCCCTTGTAATATATTATTGAAATTAATTTATTCTTCCTTTTTTACAAACCTTGTAAAATATAATACATGCATTAAACATAAACATAAGACATTTTAAATAAAGTAATAAATTAAAAATACAAAGGGAAGAATTAGGTACCCTCTATAGGAATCATGTAATGAGGGTTACCTTTACTTCAAAAACAAAATAAAATTTATTATATCAGAGTACTGAATAGCATATAACAGAAACAATAAATTATAAGGAATTTTACAGCAAAATTTTTTTTTGTATAAGCATTTTTTATGGATCAGATGAGATAAACTGTTCTTAATCAAATTTTAAAGCTTTTAAATAAATAATAATGTTTTTTGCATTTGCGGCTCTTCCTGTAGCGCATGAATCAAATAAAGCATACAAATTGAAAAATAAATACATTAAAAGAAATTTTTAGAAAATTTGAAAACAAAAGTGAGTTGGATTATATTACTTATTTAGGAGAGTGTCTACATTGTCGAGACTGAGCAGCCAAGATTTCAAGCTTCTCAGGAATTTTGGTTGCCTAGTACAATATTTGATATATACTGGTAATCTGTTGTACAATTTCGGAGCTATATAAGAAAAAAAAGAATTCATAAAACTTGTCAGCCTAGGTTTTGGAATAGGCAAATTGTGCATAGAACGGAGTGATAATTTATACGTATTATGTACAGTGGGAAATTGTCCACTTCTTCTGTAGAAGACACTAAGAACTTTGTATATAAATAAATGTTTAAGTGGTAGTAAAGATAAACTATGAAAAAGAGGTCTTGAAGGTTCAATTTTGTTTTTATTTTGTATGACACGGATAATGCCTTTTTGAATTATTTTAATAGGATACAGGTTTGTGTTGTAAGCAGTTCCCCAGCAAATAATTCCATATTCCAATCTGCTTTGGACTAGTGAAAAATAAAGTTTCCGTAACATGTACTTGGGACAGACACCCTTTAAGAAATAAAAAACTCTAATAATTCTATTCAACTGACTTTTTAAAGCATTTATATGGGTTTTCCATGACATGCGTCTATCTATCATAACCCCCAAATATTTTATGTTTTCGGAATTTTCTATGAAAGAACAGTTCAAAGCGCACTGTGAGTTTGTGTTTAAACATTTTAAACATTTATACGTGACTGTTGCAAAAGATTTTTCAGTACCCTTCAATGAAAACTTCATAAAACTAGTTTTGCTAGTGCTAAGTGTCATTTTATGTCTAGCAAACCACAACCGCAAGCCGATTAAATCTTCTTCCACGGCTAATTTGCATTCATTCCAATTTCTTTTTGTATAAATTATAGCCGTGTCGTCAGCAAAAGAAATCAACCTACCACTAAACTTGCCGTTGCAAAGGGTTTTTACATAAATTAAGAATAAAATTATCAACTTATAGTGATTTGAATTTATACAAATATTTGATAAACCTAATATTGTAAAACATCAAAATCACAAAATAAATCAATACAAAATTAGTTCATAACTGCTGTATTTGAACTAAATTTACCATATTATGTAACTAATTTAAAACAATTGTGCTCGGGTTAAAATGTAAGTATTTAGTCTCAATTGGATTATAGGGGTTCCCTGTTAACCCATTGGCGTAGCGTTTTTTGACATGTTTAAATTATTTTGTAGTGGCAAATAAAACAAACAAAACAAATATTAAAAAAAATTACAAAGAATTCAATTCTATCAAAATATTTTCCACTAATCAAAAAAATACCCTCTAAATAGTTATCTATAAAACAATTTAAATATTTGTTTCTTTTATTTCTTGTAAGTAAATTAATTTTTTACATGATGAATGTTTTGTTGCAAGTATGTTTGTACTGAAATTAATTTTGTATTATTTGGGTAGACAATTTGTTCTCTACAAGAAACATAAAAATCTTGTTATATTTAAGTAATTTATTATAAAAAAAAAATAGTGTATTCATAATGCGCTACACTGTTTTTATATTCTTTGTCGCTACTTTTACAATCACAAACTTCATAGTCCTATTTAGCGCTTCTAACATCTCAATAACACAACGTTTCCTGAAATCCATTTTTAAAACAATCTAAAACTAATTTAAAAACCCTAATAACAGTACAAATAAATCATAAAAATACGGCAAAACTCTCAAGTCTCGTGAACACAGATACACTTAATGTCGAAATCGCTGTTGCTGTGCTCAAATAACAAATCTACAAACTCTGTGAAAACACAGATAAAATATCAATCTTATTAAAAATAGGTGAGTACAGTAGGAGCGTCAATAATTCCGGAGAGTCGAAAATCCAGATTCCATAAAAATTATGATCAAGGATTTTTTCCGAAAACTTCCTCCAAATATATTCAGCTGTAGATATTTACACTGAACGGCATGACACTTTATTAAGGTCGGCAATGGCCTAGGTAGCAGAGCTGCATTGTTGTATAGCATATTCGGACAAAGTGATAATTCAGTCAGCGTCCGGTCCTAATTAGTCCGAATTATCGATGCTCTACTGTATAAATCGTTATTCGTATAAGCTCGTTTTGTTTGGTCCTTTTTTCTGGTAGGTAACAATGTTCTAAATGTTCCTGTTATGTGTTGTGAATTTGTATTGTAGATATGATGTGTATGTTTCATTTAATCACCAATCATGCATTAACCAGTTCAAAACAAACATTTTCTAGTTAGATTTGATAATGCCTGACGAATAAGCGAAACAATGTAACCTACCAGAAAAAGTAACCTAACCTACATGAGCAAATAAGTTTATAAAATAAGTTAACTTAGTTAATAATTGTATTTATTGTTAATCAAATGCAAGATAACAAGCAAATTTCAGTGCTATCAAAACATTTTATTAAGATTGGCAAAACAGACACGGAATGGATCCACATGACTAGGTCAAAAGGTTAAAACTACATGACTAAATTGTTTACTCATAGATTACCATACAGACGTTGAGAAACTGCTGTACAAAACATATCTGCTATCATTAGCTTTGAGTGCGCTGTGCCTAAGTCTTACAATTAACATAATTTGCTGCCAATTAGCACCAATTCACTCAGTTGCTAGCTAGAATATTATGTATTATCCTGTGTGGTCCATACAAAATCAAATTCATTACTTGTAACACAAACTAAATTAAATACCAAATTAAACATTTTTAGAATTTAATAAAGTTTAAAAAAGATAGTATTTCTTTTATTATCGCTTGCATTATAGCTGGATAAATTTGCAGAATTACTTAGAAATATTTTATCATCGGTACTTACAGTAAAAATGTTAATTGAAGTAAAATAATTTAGCTATAGGTATTGAGTTCCTATTAAAGACAATAAAGAAAATCAATGTTTTGAAATCTGTCCAGCAATTGTAATGATTTGAATAAAATTTTCACAATTCCATGAAAATATCCTTGTTCAGCTGTGCTTGTACTAATTGGATGGATTTAAAAAGGTTATTGAATTTCCTGATTAAGAAATGTAAGACTAATTAAAAATGAACTGTATTTAAAATTGCATGTAAAGCTCAGAACTTGTTGCTTTATATTTTTTGTTAAAAATAAGTAATTAGGAAAATATACAAGCAAATTTACTTGAATTTGGAAAAATGGTGTTACCTCTGAAGAAAAATAATAAGAAATTAGAAGAAAGAATAATCAAGTGGATAACATGAAGTTACCAAGACCTATTAGTGATTAGTGTAAGACATTATATTGTATATTACTGAAAATTGTTTTAACTGAAGAATTCTCCTTGTCTGTTTTAATTATAGAATCGAGGAAAATGCAACGGATCAACCTCGACCTACATTTTACAAAACGACATAGTTCTTGATGGTGTCGATGCACTTACTGGATCCAAGCAGAGTGTTGATTCAACCGAATCGAGTTTAGAAACAATTCAAGATAGTTTAAATATAAGTGATCAGTTTAGTAAAAAAGTAGATTCAACCGTAAGAGACCTTTGGCAGATCGATGAGCCAGGACCTAGCAATCACGAAGCGCAAGAAGTATCTTACTCGCGTTCTTCCACAGTTCCTCTAGTCAGTAGTCCGATATTTCAAACGGCTTCTCTAGCGAAATCTACGACACCAACCGTCTCCGAGATATCCATCGGCGACGAAGCGGTTTCTCTGAACTGCAGCCAAGGTTTAGCGACCGTCACATCGTTTGTGCAGATTCCCATATCGAAATCGCTTTCTGCGCCGGAAAAAAAATCGGGTTCAATGTTTGCATCGCCGAGAAAATCCATCGATTCGATCGAGTTCTCTTCGATGAGACCTCCTTTGACCCTCATCAAAGCAGCTGGCTGCGAAGGATGCGACAACACGTTGGACGGTACGGTCACGCAGACGATGGAGGATGTGATATGCCCGAGTTGTAGAACCGTGTTTCCACCAAAGATGCACCTAAAGTTCCTGGATCATTTTGAATCTTGTCAAATTGTTAAAAAGAACTGATGTAAGAAAATTAATCTTTTTATGTTTATATAATCTACGCTTTATATAATTTTAAATATTTATTACTGTATATTATGTGTTTAATTTATATATCGTTTATTGATCAATTACATTTTTAGACTATTAGAATTGAAATATTATGCTAATCTGGTTTATTGCCTGATTGCGTTGTTAATAAATGTTATTTTTTGTTTTCTAAATTAATTTTTGTTTATTGACCCAGGTGACAACAAGATAAAGAGTTTTATATATTTATTTAAACGTTTATTTTAAATAATTCAATATAACTAAAATCGTTTGTTAAATATGAAATGTAACATCATTGTTTATTATATAATAATCTGAGTGATTTATTGTTGTTCGTATGTATCATAAAAAAATTTTGTTAAAAGTGTCATTACGACTTTATGAAATATTGTTTAACTTTAGCTAAATATAAATACAGTACATGTTATTTGGTCTGGCTTCATTCCGACATTTATTCGTAGTCAAATGTATGTAAGCAGTCAACGTTGTTGTGTTGTCTAGTCTGTAACTGACTACTGGACCCAATAAGTGACAGGGTGACACATGTTGTGTTATGTCTATGTTTAAATATTTATCTATTGAGTGCATTTTAGTTTGTTGTTTAACTCTGTGTTCAGTTTTTTTTTATAAATATAACAATGAAAAGGTGGAAAATCAAAGAACCAAGGCTTTGTACGTTATCAAAATTGAACGAGATGAAGCGACAAACAGTTGTAGGGTTAGATTGACAAAAGGACAATTTGAAAGAGTTTATTGAACCAGGAATACCTTTATGATTCTAATGTAACATTAAACTTTTATTAGACATATAGCTGCATGAGATATGTAGACAAACT
This sequence comes from Philaenus spumarius, assembly GCA_018207615.1. Taxonomy (NCBI): domain Eukaryota; kingdom Metazoa; phylum Arthropoda; class Insecta; order Hemiptera; family Aphrophoridae; genus Philaenus; species Philaenus spumarius. The sequence continues at coordinate 145,879 of JAGFPH010002785.1, forward strand.
CTTAGAGAATTATTATAACTGCCAATAGATGTTATTGTTGTGGTTGATATGACGATATATCTTGTGTATTTGTCTACTTGCCATTGTACTGATGGTTACTCGACATGCCTGCAGAATATTCTCAAACATATTTTATTGGTCTTCCCCTCAGGCCCGTTCAGTATGGAAAATTCCAAACAAGCCTACAATTTTTGCAATTAAATGTAAGCTGGAAAACATTGACTCTCTCTTCAGTAGAACAGAAAAACTGTATACATTAACAGCTTGTTGAAGTTGTGTCATCTTGCTGTATCAATATCAAAGTCAATAGATTGTCAAATCATCCGCGGCGAAATTATAACCATGCAATAACTAAAAGACTGATTGGTTCCAACCTCCCAGAATTCTTTCCATCACAAGGTTTACAGGTGAGACGAGGTTTCACATTTTCTGGATATGTGAAATAACGTAACCGTGAATATTGTGTGGTTATCCACAAGTAATCAATGCCTATTCAAACATTATTGCAATTGCATGTACTTGAAGGACTCCCAAAATTTCCTTTAAATCTTTTACAAATTTTTTTCTTTGAATTTATTTATTTTTTATTAAATTTCTCAGCCCAAACAAATGTTTACTCAAAAGGAAATAATGTTTCCCGTAGAGGAAACCGGAAAGAGTTCCTTTATTATAATGTTGCAGCTAAACATAATTTCCAAAACCAAGCTTACGTTTAGTTTAAGATTAGGACAAACGACTTTTCAGTACCTACAAAACTTCAAACATGAAACATCAATAATTTCAAATATACAATAAATCTTACGACTACCTGTTAACCTGGGTTTCACTTTTAATGTATTATTTTTGTTTGTTAATATAAGTATTTTCTCAAAGGTATTGTTTGTATAGTTGTAAATATCAGTAAGTTTATTATTAGTGAAACCAATGCATTTATTCAGGGGTGGCCCTGTGCAACTGGGCGCCAAAATGGGTTATAAAAAAAACGAACCTACTGCGACGTTCAATTGTGATCCGATATGGATGAAAAATATTGTTAGGCCAAAAAAATCCATAAATTTAAGGATTACAATAAAATGCCTCGAAGTATGCGCAGAACAAATAATTATATCAAAGACAAACGATCCAGTTAATCTGATGATGTCGTATCTCTCATTAATTTGATCCCATTAATAATGGAACAATGGAAGATTTCAATCCACCAGAGCAATTTATTACAAATCTTCTTGTAAATTTCCAGGTGCACATTTTTGACAGAATTTTGTCACGAATCCAGTGTTGCTGCTCCAATTTCATTTGTGGTCGCGTTAATTAATATTTGTACGAAATCTAAAGTCAGGTCGTGAGTTTTTCGTAATGGGAATCGGATCTTTGGTGCTCTTTAGAAGCTAATATCCTTAGATTGCGGTTGAATTATGGGTAGGGATTTTTTTGCAGATAATGGTGCATACTATTCTAAATAGATAGATATATGACTTGTGGTCGGTTGATGGTTAAAATGTATACATTTGTCCGAAAAGATATGTTGCAATAAACTCGTAACATTTAAAGATAAGCTGCTCTGATTCCGTCACAACTGAGAATGTTATGGCGTTGAGTTTTTAAGCGTGGCTCTCTCCTATTTCATTTGTAATTTGTTTTGTTGCGGTGACAAAGTCATTGCAGAAACTGTGATTGTGGCCGCAGCCTAACGGTTGTCCTACCACTATTTTTAGCGACATTGATGGTTGCCGTGACTGTGATGAATCCTCTTGGGGGCTATGAGTCATGATGGTAGGAACCTCAGTATACATCCACATTATGCAGAACCAGATTTTTTAATCGTATAAGATTATTTTTTAGGAAATAAACTTTTGGTGGTAAAAAGTCAAAGCGCAAACATTGAGAGTGATTGAAACGTCCGGAACAAACTGCTAACTGAGGAATATGTTTGTCAAAAGGACTGATAAGGTGTCTTCATAGAAGGAGGCAGGCTTCCCACAGGCATGGCAGATATAATGAACCTCTCTCCGGCCACTTCCTATCAAATTATACTAGCGTTGTCTAGGAACACAAAAATGCATGCAGTACTCTCAGAAAACACTAACCAATTTCAATGCAATTATTCAACTGCGCTGAAACATTTCTTGCAAGGACCTGACTGTACCATCATTATATTGCCTCATCGATTTAAAAAAAATCTGCATTAGTATTTTGGCTAGAACCAAATCTTTTGCCACGTAATCACAAGTTCTCTTGTTTACTGTTCAATTGACAGCATTGCAGTCAATACATTCTAATTCTCATACATTATTTAAAGTTGAAGATGGAGTAGCGGTAGTGATCTATTGTATGTACAGCAGTCCCTTCCTTGGATAAACAATATTCCTGGATCACATTGTTAACACTTTCTTGTTCTAATGTTTGCACCAACCACACGACAATCACGAGGAAGTTCTTTAACATCGTTTTACTTTCTTTTTCATTTGACAAGCATTGGTTGTTGTACTGTTCTTTAGCTTGTGTTTTAGACTTAATGTTAAACAAACTGTTTTACTTGAAACAAAGTCCCCTCTGCCTTCCTTTACTGTTTTTAATTCCTTATATTGTGATCCACTTAAACATTTTCTTCCATCTACCATTTTATTAAAATCTATATATATATATATATATATATATATATATATATATAAGCGAAATACCACTCACTCACTCACTCACTGACTTACTCATCACGATTTCTCAAAAACTACCAAACGGATTGAAATGAAATTTGGTATCTAGCTTCCTCTAGGGCCATAGGTGCTCATTAAGAAAGGGTTTTAAAAAATTCGAAATTTTAGGGGGGGGTTTGGGGGGATTAAAGTTACTAAAATCATAATTTCAGATCTTTTATTATTATGACAATACTGTAGTGCTTTTATTATTTAAGATCTATATATATAAAAGCCAAATACCACTCACTGACTGAACACTTAAAAAGAATACAATTAAGTTAAAAAGACTGAAAATACCAACTACCACGGGCATCGCCGTACGGGTCAGCTAGTTCCTTATATTGTGATCCACTTAAACATTATAAACATATTAACTAGGGGTGCTCCTGTGTGTTTCACATACCAACCCTGGTTCTCAAATGAGAATGGTAAACAATTGAGAAAATAAACCTTACCTTTATCCATTTTAAAATAGAGGAACCCAAATCTGCGGTCCCTTTTCCCACTCCCAGTGGATACTTTAAGCACATCAATATGTATTACGTTAAAAAAAATGTATTAATTCCTCCAAGCCGTTCGAGTGACTATTTTCAAAAATTTTTTTGTTCTAGTGGATTATCCTTAAAATAAAAATCTCACAAAGCTTTTATTTGAACATCTAACCAAAATTTATTTATGTTGTTGGAAATCAGTTGTTAAGCTAATAATATATTTGTTGTTCTTCTATATTTATAGTAATTTGATGTCATTTGAATACGACTCTTGAGTACCTAAACATAATTATCAAAGAACCCACTTTTAGAAAAACAAAACTGAAATTCCGGTTAACCCTTTAACCGTCGCCAATCCTGCCGCGTCATCACCGTCCAACGCCACGTATTTTTGCCATTTTTAGATGAATTTGTCATGTTTATTTTTAAAAATGCAGCAGTTAGTTTTTAAAGCAAACAGTTATTAATATTGTTTGTAGGCATTATAAATAACATAAATGGTTAACAATGGTGAGATTTCTGATGGATGGGTGGGGGCTTAATTGGAGTTATAATTAAAAATTACTAAAATAATAATAATTAGTTTTTACTAGCCAAATTTTTTCAAGTTTTCTTGTGATGAAAATAATTGTTCCTTTGTAATAAATGATGAAAAACTATTTACAATATGTACACAGGTTGGTTTCATGTTTTTTTAGAACTGCTTCAGAGTATGATAACCAAGGCCGCAGTCTTCGCTCATGATACGTAATTCTCGCCTTGCTTGTTCCCGTCTCATCGTGTGTTTACCAACATGACACTGACGTGTTGGGTACTCCTTTTTATCCGTGGAAGGAACACATGTAGGAAAGTGGTGTTGTGTTAGTCTTAGTGGTGGATCCCCAAGGGATTTGCGGCCACCAGTTTTCTGACGCGAAGCCTGAGTTTCTATATTATCTTCCGAGAGTTGATGTATTATCTCAAGATGGAATTCTTGCAGAGTTGGTTTTTGACCAGTTCTGCAGAGCATGACTATTGAGAATTGAAAGAATTACTGCTCCAGTCACCGTCTGAGAAGTCTTCGTTACGGCCCATTTCTGAACTGGGAAGTTCTAATAAACGTTATAAATCTTCATCCTCAATAAAGGATTCGGCCATTACGACTACTAAGTACCGCTCATGTAACACTGACAAGAATAAAAATAAACCACAAATAACAATTTATAATGACACGCACAGTAAACGAAAGCTTTTGCGAACACGCGTTGTACTGAGAATGCAACTAAGCATGTAGCGACTTATACTATCACTAAAATAAGCCAGAGTAGAGTACTATCTAGGCAGTGCTGTCAACAGCTTGTTTACTTCCATGTATCAACGATAGAGCTGTAACTTAGCTGTCAAAACAATACCACAACAGCTGAAACCTTCAAAACGAGATAACCCGTGCATGGCGGTTGCCTAGAAAACTAGTAATGCCCGGCATATCTCGTGCGTAGCGGTTAAAAGGTTAATCTATCAAATAGTTAATAAATGTTTGTAGGCTTATTGAGTGAAAAATCCGAGAAAATTATCTCATTGGGAATTATTTTGCAATGGGCTCAAGAAGCAATTTGCAACACAATCAAATTTATTTAAAATTGGCTTAGTAGTACTCTATAAATATGCATTACTGCAAAAAACCTTACTGTTATTACCGGTATATATATATATATATATATATATATAAGTTAACTTTGATTAATTTAAGTTACACAGTTTTATTAATAAAAACTTAATGTTATATATAAGTCAATTTACTATGCATATAAAATTAGTCCTATACATAAATGTAATGCAATGCCGTTGGTTTAGACATAATGTATTATAACATAACCTACTATTACTGTGATATGTTAACTCTGTAAACCGAAGAAAGTGACTTTATTGTGAAAGTTGTGGTACAGTATGTTTTTTTTTTCATATTTCCCTAGAGTCTTCATTGTACTTATTTCACATTGTCTTCCTTCTGTGTGCCCGAAGTACAATCATTTCATGCAATAAAATCTTTAATATAATAATCTGTCAGAGTTATATTTGTTATTTTTTTCTACAGCGATTACAGACTGATGAATTAAATTATTTTCCGTTGCTCCCAACTTTGTGTGGATATAACAGGGAACACCATCGGGTATTTTTAGGAAAGCTTTGCGGTGGTATAAATTTAAAACAAAACATAATTTTGAATTGTATTTCCGTTCAATTTTTATTTACAGATATGAACCTACATTTATTTAGTCGAATAATCGGTCAGATAATTATCGCCAATAAATGTCAAGTAACTAAACACAAATTTAAAAGCAGAATTTAAAACTGAATGTAATTCAATTAATTGACTAGGTACAATACGTGCTTTTTAGTCTTGTATCCAATCCTAAAATCATTTGGTGATTACCGCGGTTTCTGTAACATGTGTACCCATCTTCAGATCACACAGAAATTAAATAAATCCCTGCATTGGGTCGTCAAATACATTAGAAGTCATCACACAAAACAAAAATCACAACTAGTGTGAAAAGATGGAACAATTTTCCGAGACTTCGGCTTGTCCGGACAGAACACACGAATTGAAACTACGACTTTTTAAGGGTCTTCTATACCTTGCGTAAAACAGCAAAAATATGCACTTTGTATTACCGTGTTTCGGACGCCGTTTTTCAACCTAAAAAGTTGTGAAACATCTTAAATTGTTCTTAAAGGTATAATAAAATATTATTTCTTTTTAAAATAGCCTTACGTTGTGAAAGCCAAATTATGATAAAAGTATGATTTCCTTTTAAATTGAATTTATCAGATTTCAATTGTATATCTCAAAGCTGAAAGAGCACTACAAATATCTCACTGGTTCTACTTATAGGCTAGGCCTATTCCAACAATACAATAATTATAAGTTTTAAAGTTATAACAAATCTGGTTTATTAAACAATATATTGAATCTTCTTTTACATTCAAATTATATATATAATCTTATTATTACATATCAAACATTTTAATTATTTTATAATTACTAAATATTTAGATCTCTTAATCTCGGGTCAAAAAGGTTTGTGGCTAATTAAGTATGCAATCAGTAGCAAAAAGAATCATATAATTACTGTAATAAATATTTAAATTTGCTAACTATTAAAGTATAAATTTTCAAATAAATGTTCAATTCCTAATTATGGTTCCTAATTTCTTATAATTTAACAATTTGGTAAGTCTATATTTAACACTGAAGTTTTGGTAATTGTTCTTTAAATGTATTTTAATAAATATGGCCGATACTACCTTCCCTGGAGCTCAATTGAAACATTAATACTTCCTTAGTTTATTTAGAATAGCTGATATTATTTTAGCTCTTGAAATTCGTAATAAAATTATTTCTGCTTCCTTCTTAAATGGATTTAACTATTTATATTGTCTTTATTTTAATGTAATGTTGAATTAATTTTAGAGCCTCTTAATAAAAACGTCTGTATCATGCAATGGTTAACTAGAAAGTAATAAAAGGGCTTAGTTCTTCTTCAAAAGAACCCGCGACACTGTGCACTGCCTTACTGAATAGCTTTGCTATACGTTTTCCACTATTAGTGTTTTATTTAAATCAAATGTTCTTTTAATAAAATCAATAAGGTAAACTTTTATAAGTTTTCCCACTTGTATAATCGTTTTTTACCAATGTTTATAATTATTTATGCCTTTAAAATGTCCAAAATATTCATTTTTTAGAAAAATATAAAAGTATGTATACGGGTGATAATGTACGCATTGGAAACAGCTGTTTTTAATTCCGATTTAACTTTAACACTTATACCGAAACATAATTTTTATAACGTTAACCGAAACATCCGGTCTCACAGACCGCTATTTGTGTTACACTGGTTTTATGGGTAATACAGTTACATCACACACATTTTAATAACAAAAGGACTTTTATTTTTACAATATACTGTTAGGTGGATATAAAAATATGGTGTAAAAGTAGTTTCAAAATAATAAATTGAGATATTATAAATTTGAAAGTAAATATAAAAATAACAATGTATCGCAAAAATCTATATTCAATGTAATAACTGTGAATATCATCAAAGTAACAAAAATACAATATGGGTTACAAGATTTATAAAAATATGGAAGTTACAAATAATAATAAAGAATAATAGTAGTAAAAATTAATAAAATGAGATAATTGACAATAAAAGTGAATACCGGTACAACATATTGGATCATATGTAGGCCTTACTACTTTTTACTTTATGAAAATAAAAGTTGTATAAATATAAGATTGAAAAACTACCTTTGAAATGATGTAACAATGGTTGTTACTAATATAAGAAGTAGACAAATTTAAAAACACAAAATACATAAAGATAATGATCATTTGTTACGAGTCGTCGGTACACCTCAACCACTTTTCTCTTTGGCACAGTCAACACACAGTTTACGGCTACATTCTAAGCATATTGCTTTTTTACAAGCAATGCACATGTAGCTGGTCTTCCGTTTTTTTGTAGGAAGGGCACGAAGAACATGTCTTTCTCTTTTCCATCTTGTCACTTGGGACAGTTGCTTGGGCTGGTCCTTGTTCTTGTGGGTCATCCGGCTGTTCTTCTTCAACTTCTGGTTGCTGCTGTCTATGCTGATTTCGTTGTTGTTCAGTTTTGTTTTCTGACAAAACATTCTCTATGCTAGACTTCAAAGCTCTTGGAAGGTTCACAGTTTCTGCCAGTCTTTTCCGAAGATGGGGAACAACCAGCTCATGACCTAGCTGTTTTATGAACTCAAACCTTTTCATTTCCGGTGTGCCTGTGAAGCTCAAATAAGCTATGAATGAATTTACACAAGCGATGTTGATCATTCGTTAAAACACAGCAAGTGGCCACCGCCTAGTTTTCCTGCTGCATGTAAAGACTGCACACTTCATATCCAGCAAGTCTACCCCACATTTTGTTTTGTTGTAATAACATATGATCTCGGGCTTCTTTTTCTCAGGGTTTGTTTGAACACTGTGATGTGTTGATGAAATCAAAACAACCGATATTTTTTGCTTGGGCACAAAGCTAAGAAGAGTCGATGTACCTCTAAATCCATAAAGGCTTGAGGCAACTGGTCTTTCTGAGTTAGGAAGGAATTCTTCGGGGATCAATTTTTTGTCTTTCCTTACCGTACCCACGTACGTTAGTTTTCTCTTTGAAAGCTCGTCTACAACTTCTAGAGACGTAAACCAGTTGTCTGCTGTTACATTTCGATTAGACCCTTCAATAGGCCTGCAAACTCTAACCACAGCTTGAGTGGGAATGCTTAATTTTTTCTCTTCTGCAGATAAAGAGACACTGTCACTGCCTTTACCAGTGTATATATATGCATTTAGTAGATACGATGTCTTAGCATCGGCTAAACACATAACCTTAATGCCGTATTTCTTTGGTTTATTAGGCATATAAACCCTGAAACTGCATCTGCCTCTGAAGGGAATCTACATCTCATCTACTGTAACTTCGGACGACACACAGAAGACACTTTGACTGTTTGAAATGAATTTTTGAAAGATCTCAGAAATTGGAGCAGCTTTGTCAGTTTGCTTTCTTTCGTCCCTTGTGTTTGCATCATCAAATCGTATGCAAGAAGTCAAGATCTCATACCGTTTTACTGACATTACGGCAGAAAATATTGGCCGGCTGCAAGAGTCTTTGGTGAACAACGAAGATATTTTTTCATCTTTAGAACGTAAAACTGATGAAAGAACAAACAGGCCCAAAAGAGCATTTATTTCCTCAATACAAGTATCTCTATAATTACTTTTGTTTGTTTCTTCGCTCAAATTGGCTCTTACACTTTGTAACTTTACGTCAGTACTATCTACAATTTGTGTCATTATTTCTTCATCAAAGAACAATTTCCAAACATTGGTTTTTGAATTGCTATTTCCTAAGAGCCTGGCACGGCCTCTGATGCCAGGTAAGCCTGTTCTAATAATATTACGGGCTGGAACTCTGACCTGATTTGGTGGAGCTTTACTTTGCCATGCATTTGGGGGACCGAATTCTTTCTTCTTCATCCTCTCGACGAAAAACTCTGGCAAGCTGTGCTGTTCAATATTTTCTAAGCTGTCATCCTCGCGTTCTTCCTCTAAAAGGTTGTCTTCATCAGAGTCTGGTGTGTCTGCCCGAATATTTTCTTCTTCGGATAACACATAGTCGGGATCAGCGTCCGAATCATCTATTTCCTCACTACTGGTATCTTCATTGTCACTGTCTTCATCGTTCAAAAGTTCACGAATTGTGTCACTGAAGTCGGGATCCTTGGCACTGACTCGACGAGCCATTTCAATGATTTTATTTAGTCACAAAATGTAAAAGACACTATAAATAAGTTAACCGAAACACCGGTCTCACAGGTCACTACATACGGTACGCGAAACACCGGTCTACAAAACCGCTATTCAAAGAACGGTAAACGAAACACCCGGTCTAACAGACCGCTATGATTTTGTAAAACGATGTTTCAAGGTCAAACGCCAGAGCCGAACTAATCGATATTTTACCGCGTGGTAGGGGAGGGGGAGAAAGTAAGCTATTGTGAAGGTCAGCACTGCCAACCCCCCAGGGCTGTCGCAATTAAAAAAACAAATTTCCCTGGGTGCCTGTGAGACCGATGTTTCGGTATAAGTGTTAATCGATTGTCTTTGCTTTGCAGTCTTGAGTAGGTTATACCACTGCTTTCACTTTCATTTGCTTTGTTTACACATTTATAATATTCCAACACTGTTTTAACACTTGTTTTTCAAATAATTTACAATGTTTCTTAATCTTAATTATACTAAATCTAGTAATACATATGCATAATTATACACGCTAATAGATTTGAACAATGAAATATGATTGCATACTTTTCAATTTTTTGTAATTACATTTTACAGTAGCCTAGGCTTGTCGATTTATTTTTATAAAAGAAAAAGGTAAGTTAATTTCTATTTAGCCTTATTTATTGATATTATATAATTATTTACTGTGTTTAATTATTACAAATAATGAAGTTAAATTACTTTCATTAGGTAGGCTAATTCTTGCTAGGTACAATTTTGAGGTTATATTTTCCCAACTGGGTTAAAATGTTATAACTGTCCTCCAATTTAGAATTTTTATAAAAACTGACAGTTTTTTAACAAATTTTAAATTCTTTAACATAACATTTTTGGTTATTAACAACACATATAATCTTAATAATTATTTAACATTCTCCACAACTACTATATACATAAACATCTTGATATTAACAATTATATACAAACTTCAAAACAGTCAACTGACTAATAATAATTACAAGGAAGTTAAGCAACAACTCTATTGCCAATTCCCTACTGTAATCTCCCCTTACTTATGTATTTACATTTAATTACATTCTTCCCTATCCAAATTCTTCTCATAATATTTCTTGATACTGGTTATATGAAAATTTCCCTTTATCTTTGCAGGCTTATCAATATAAGACAATAAATAGGTTGCTTTGAAAATATGGTTTTATAATTTATTAATATGTCGCTTAATTGTTTCTTCTGCTTCTGGTTTAATAATTCTATTTTATCTAGTTCCTCTCGAATAATCTCCTCTGTCACTAAATTGTTTTTTGTGATTATTTCATAGTCGTCTTCATAATATTTGTTGCCTTCAATCATCTCATATTCCTTTCTTCCAATCAACTCACATCTAATTCCATCATTTCTTTCCCTGTCCATCTTTATTACCTCATTCTTGTCATCATAATTAATCATTATATTATTTTCATTGAAATCTAACTTCATTCTCAATTCACAA
>JAGFPH010002785.1:159825-178648 GCA_018207615.1 Philaenus spumarius
TTGAATTTTCTCTTAATCTAGCCTCTAGCTCATCTGAAGTTAGTTTTAATTTAGCCTCTAGCTTATTTGAATTTTCTTCCATCTTACTCATCATTGTCTGAAATAATTGTAATAGCCTATCATCCTTGTTTCCCTGTTCATCATAACTTTCAACATTAGGAATCTCTAACGTGCCTCCCTCCTTATGCCTAAATTCTTGTACCTCAACAATATTGACCATTTCTCCTTCTATTTCCCCTACATTTTTCTTAGGCCTACTGGTTTTCTTTTGAGTATCAGCCTCTTGCTTCCTTTTTGATTCTTTAGGCTGATCCCTTAAATTATAACTGCTTTGTTCTGCCATTCTATTCTTATATACGGTATTCAAATTTATTAAACAATTAAATAAATTCCACTAATATATTAATTAATAAGTAAGTAATATATTGTTTAAAATTGTATCTCTAAATGTTGCTTATATTCCTTAATAATTATAAGATTGCACACTTAATAAAAGCCATCACGTTGTTGCGCCAAATTTATAATAAAATATTATTTCTTTTTAAAATAGCCTTACGTTGTGAAAGCCAAATTATGATAAAAGTATGATTTCCTTTTAAATTGAATTTATCAGATTTCAATTGTATATCTCAAAGCTGAAAGAGCACTACAAATATCTCACTGGTTCTACTTATAGGCTAGGCCTATTCCAACAATACAATAATTATAAGTTTTAAAGTTATAACAAATCTGGTTTATTAAACAATATATTGAATCTTCTTTTACATTCAAATTATATATATAATCTTATTATTACATATCAAACATTTTAATTATTTTATAATTACTAAATATTTAGATCTCTTAATCTCGGGTCAAAAAGGTTTGTGGCTAATTAAGTATGCAATCAGTAGCAAAAAGAATCATATAATTACTGTAATAAATATTTAAATTTGCTAACTATTAAAGTATAAATTTTCAAATAAATGTTCAATTCCTAATTATGGTTCCTAATTTCTTATAATTTAACAATTTGGTAAGTCTATATTTAACACTGAAGTTTTGGTAATTGTTCTTTAAATGTATTTTAATAAATATGGCCGATACTACCTTCCCTGGAGCTCAATTGAAACATTAATACTTCCTTAGTTTATTTAGAATAGCTGATATTATTTTAGCTCTTGAAATTCGTAATAAAATTATTTCTGCTTCCTTCTTAAATGGATTTAACTATTTATATTGTCTTTATTTTAATGTAATGTTGAATTAATTTTAGAGCCTCTTAACAAAAACGTCTGTATCATGCAATGGTTAACTAGAAAGTAATAAAAGCAATAAAAGGGCTTAGTTCTTCTTCAAAAGAACCCGCGACACTGTGCACTGCCTTACTGAATAGCTTTGCTATACGTTTTCCACTATTAGTGTTTTATTTAAATCAAATGTTCTTTTAATAAAATCAATAAGGTAAACTTTTATAAGTTTTCCCACTTGTATAATCGTTTTTTACCAATGTTTATAATTATTTATGCCTTTAAAATGTCCAAAATATTCATTTTTTAGAAAAATATAAAAGTATGTATACGGGTGATAATGTATGCATTGGAAACAGCTGTTTTTAATTCCGATTTAACTTTAATCGATTGTCTTTGCTTTGCAGTCTTGAGTAGGTTATACCACTGCTTTCACTTTCATTTGCTTTGTTTACACATTTATAATATTCCAACACTGTTTTAACACTTGTTTTTCAAATAATTTACAATGTTTCTTAATCTTAATTATACTAAATCTAGTAATACATATGCATAATTATACACGCTAATAGATTTGAACAATGAAATATGATTGCATACTTTTCAATTTTTTGTAATTACATTTTACAGTAGCCTAGGCTTGTCGATTTATTTTTATAAAAGAAAAAGGTAAGTTAATTTCTATTTAGCCTTATTTATTGATATTATATAATTATTTACTGTGTTTAATTATTACAAATAATTAAGTTAAATTACTTTCATTAGGTAGGCTAATTCTTGCTAGGTACAATTTTGAGGTTATATTTTCCCAACTGGGTTAAAATGTTATAAAGGCTTTGTGCTTTTGTCTTATACCTCATAATTGAAAGAAATCGTGGGCAACTCCTTTTAATCAACAGTTTAAATGAGTAAAAATCGATTATTTTTAACGCATTTTTTGGGAGTTTTAAGCAATAATTTCCATATTTTAAGCTAACACGTAAAAAATATAAAGCCTTCTTCATAACTTAAAGTAGTTTCCCAGATTATTCATTTATAAATAGAATCCGAAACACGGTATTACGAAAGCATGTTTCAACGATTTTGCGGCTTGAGTCAGGCCTTTTGCATTGAAATCATACAGTACACTTGGGAGTTTTCTTCAAGGTAAAGAAGAGCCTTAACTCTCAAAATTGGTTTTCCCGTATCCAAAAACATATAAAACGATACCCCACACAGAATTTTCAAAATGTTGACCCAATATTTTCACAATTTTGACCCAAAACGTGACCTCGACGCGCTACGACTTTTAAACTCTCAAAATCGGGTTTCCCGTACCCAAAAACATATGAAACGATACCTCACAAAATTTTTTCAAAATTATAACTCAAAAACGTGACCCCGACGCTCTACGACTCACGCTAGTAAGCGCAAAAGCTTTTCAACTCTCCGCAATGAAATTACAAAGATTTTGGTACCACCAGATGTTCTCTACAACGTCTGTTGAGTGCTTACATTGTGTATACAGAAAAACAGACACAAAAAATTATTGCATGATTTCAATACTTCGGCATTGTAAAGCAAGCCAAAGTAAAAAAATTTATGAAACACACTAAAACACTTTTTTAAAACATTAAAAATATTTATTAGGCCTAATCACGCTAACAGTAAAATGTTTAATGTAATTACTTCTTACCCTATTAATTGAAATAATTAATTACCCATCGTGCTCACATGGGCAGAAACCGTTAATAAGGTCTTAATATGCAAATTGCAAACTTACAAAATTTGGTAGTTTTGCTCGGGGCTCAATTTCTTTGGCATTTAAATACTGAAATAGTTCAATTTGGCACTCAATGCAGGTTTGGTCTACTGCTGGAATAGGTATAGAGATGTATTTTTTGGCAATGCAATGTAAAAGGTACGACAACACTAAATAATGTTATTGCGCTATGCTTAATAAAAATAAAGTTATGTCCAAATTTGGTTAGCTATAATTCAATTGTACTAATATGGAAGTTTTACTCCTACGAACTAAGCTCTTTCAATTTTGGACAATGTTACTTGCAGTGCATTCCTGTAATCGTACAAATTACAAACTTCAGTTAAGTAACTAGCTTTTGAAGATTGAAGAAAATCACTTTGATACAGAACACACAGGTATAAATTTGTTGAATAAAGATCTATGTGACACAACAGTAAGTTACAAGAAGAAACACAACAAATTACATCAAAATAAGGAGTGAATGGTTCATTGTATTGACGATGCAAGGCAAACTTTTATTTTTGTAAAAGTAGCTATGGATGTCAATGTAAGTCATCAACCTAATACTTATTTTTTTAAATTTATTATTTAGTCAGCCATTCCACATTTTCCTTTCTCTTATATTACGGCCGTTTGCTATCTTTCAGCCTTGATGATATGTATCAAGTAAATTAGTACGAGTCACTAATTATCAGTCTATTGAGTATAGGTCTACTCTGTATCTTCTCCAGTCAACACCAAAAGTCTAGAAAGTCAACCTCTGCTGGCTAGATACTCGTCCAGGAATGATAAGAACAAAGTTATAAGTGTTTCAAATGAGTATAAGTGTAATTTGGTTTTCTTAAAGTTGATGACAATTTAAATACAATGCATTTAGTCGAACAATAGTCGAAACAGCTGTAGTTTACAAGAAACGAAAATTTGTAATAGCTGACATTAAGGTAATTAAAATTATAAACTTATTAAAAGCATTCCAGTGAGGCAAAGAATACATAAAATAAATTTTGTTAATTGGTGTAATGGAATAAGAGTTGAATTATATTAAAATCTCAACCTCTGATTTATTTTAAGAATTGAACATGATTAGACAAGAAAATGTGTCAAACTTAAAATCATGATTAATATTTATTAGCAACTCTCGTAGTCGAAACTAAACCAATTGCATTTGTAAAGTAACGGAATTCAACTTGTTTTTCACATAATTAATTAATTTATAAGCAAATTCTTAGTTGTTACCTTGACGCTGGGGGGAAAGGGAAAAGAGGAAGCTTGGTGGAATTAATTTATAAATATTTAGTAAACAGTGGAATTCCCTTAAAAGTAAATAATTCAACTAAGTATTAAATGGTAGAATAGTTTAACAAATAAATAGAGGTAAGTGATAATTCGATTTGAAAGAAATTTTTCGTTAATCGAGGGTGTTAAAGGTGAAACTGCCCAAGTCCACTTTTTTTTTTGGAAATTGAGATATTTCACCCAGTTGCATAACATGTTAAGAGTGAAGTGGTAAAATCACCCAAGTCCAATTCTGTTTGGAAACTTGATTATTACACAGTGTTCCTTTTACCTATCCTTGAAACTCAAGTTTTGTTAGTGGTAATATGAGCCAAGTCATAGGTAGTTTTACCACAAGAGAATGTGTCCTAAAATAAGCCTCCACTATACCAATGGACAAACTACCCAAATCCACATAGCTAGTTTAGTTTGATTCTAGTCTAGGATTTGGGTATGATTCCGACAAAGATAAATAATACGTCCGAGACTGTGCAGATGAAAGCAGCAGGTGAAAGCAGATGAAAAATTATGGCTGCAAAAACTCCAAAATGATTGATTGCAGTAAGTGTTTTTTTAAGTATACTGAATATTTTACGGAAGAAGATCGACAACGAATTTGTCAAGAGTTCTGTTTCCTTCGATAAACAAAAAGACTTTATCTTAACCAGAGTGAAATGTTGTGATGTTGTAAGGAAAATGAAAGAATCAGATGAAGAAAGACCTGAAACAAAGTTTAGTTATGTGTATACTTTTTTTACTATAAAGTAATGAAGAAAAACGAGTTTGCATAACCTTTTTTTTCAGCACACTTTCCATAAGTAATGGTTCGTTAAAAACTGTGTTTGCCAATAAGTCCACTCATGGGGAAGGTCAACAGAGGGTGTAAAACGGTTAATGGTCAATGGTATTTGCAATGGCACGTTAAAACTGTAGTCGGAATAAGAAAAAATCAGGGTGACTACGGTACAATGATTTACATGTTTACACATTACAGCCTGGGAGGCCTAGGACCATCAACCTGAAGCAACTGTACTCAAACCAGTTACCAATACCAGAGGACAAAAAGAAGGAAGTTCTTAAGCTTTGTCGAACTGGAATAATTCCAAAAGATTCCCACTAATGGTTCTCACATATGAAGTCCACTAAAGATGCGGGAGCAGTGAAACTCCTCAGCCAGCACTTGATGAGCAATTGTTTGAAGAAACTGACCTGTAACTTTTCAGCAGTTTTAACCGTGTTTTCTGCTATTGTGTTGTTTTAGCTGTCTGTTAATTTATATTAAACTCAATTAATTTAAAGTTATCTGGCTTTTGGTAACCATATTTCTACCATTAGTAGTTTGGTCAATAAAAAAGTGTTTTTCTGTACCTACATGCTTTTTTCTTACACAACTTTGGAAGTAAAGAGATGCAAGTAGAGGTAAACTCTTAGCAAAAATATATTGTAATTGAATAATTTACAATTACATTACCAAACTGTGTGCAAAAAATGTAAATATGCAACAACAAAATAAAAAATAATAAATTATATACCTCAGAATTTTAAATTTTATCTTAACTTTTGGGTTCTTTTTTACAATTTTGAGTTTTTGCTACTTACATCCCTTTGCTCCTGACCTCTTAATTATAATTTAGCATCGCTTGGGTATTTTTACCTCTAATATTTAAAACCGGTAAAACTACCCAAGTCCTGTTCAAAAATGTTATTAAATTTCTTAAAAATAAAATAACAAAATAATTAACCATTCATGTTTATTTATAAAAAGCGTATAAGCTGTCATGTGGAAACAAATTTAACACAGTCTAAAGCTTTTTTGAATTTACATTCACATTTGCAACTTTATTTTAGCTCTCCTGTAAAATTCATTAAATGTGACTTGGTAGTTTTACCTTTAACCCCTTGATTATATTTGTTTGTATATGAAAATTAAAAGAGAATATACAACCATTAATCAAAAATAACTACAGTGTCTCTAGTAGCATCGATTTCGTTGAAAAAACAAAACATTTGGACATATTTCACAGACACAAACTCATTTCATTTGATGTAGTGAATCTTTACACTAACGTGCCCGTCCATGATGCTATTGACATATTGAGAAATAATTTAATCAATTGCAATAAGCTCTGCACAAAACAAATTGACGAACTCCTGTTACTACTTAAGGTTGTATTAAACCAAAATTATTTCACGTTTGACGATAATTTTTTCTTGCAAAAGGAGGGTTTGCTATGGGTTTGCCCTTGTCCGGACTTTTGGCTGACATATATTTGAACCACCTGGAAAATGAATTTATACAATCTGAACACAACCCACATAGAATGAAAATAATATTCTATACAAGATATGTCGATGACACTTTTTTTGTGTTTGATGGCACATTTTGTCAGGCAGAAATATTAAAACTTTATCTCAACAAAATCAATCAAAAGATTCAGTTCTCAATAGAGACCGAAATAGATAGTAGAATACATTTTCTTGACTTAAATATAATCCAGGAATCAGATAAACTCAAATACAAAATTTACCGAAAACACACTACTACAGGTACCACCATTCACGCAAAATCACACCATCCAACTTCACAAAAAATGTCAGCGTACAATAGTTTCATCCACCGCCTTCTCACCGTACCAATGGATAAACAGGACTTCAGTGACGAGTTGGAAACCATTAAATACATAGCCCAAGCGAACGGATACCATGACTCAATGATTGTTAAACTATTGCATAAGCATATGAAAAATAAACAAAACCCCATCACACGTGCTAAGAATAAAAATAAAAAATTTGTATCTATGGAATATTCTAATATCGTTCCGCATATGGTGAAAAATAAGTTTGAAAAATATGAGATTACCGTTACTTTTCACACCAATAATAATGTTCAGAAATTATTACGACCCAAAGGTGTGTTTCCTATCGAAAGGAAGTCGGGTATTTGCAGAGTCAACTGTGATGATTGCGACAGTTTTTATGTTGGACAGACAGGCAGGGCATTTTAAGAATGTTTTAAGGAACACTTGCCGCATAGAAACATGCGTAAATTGAACTCCAACTTTGCCCAACATTTAATTGATTCTAACCACTCGTACACGAATTTCGACAAAAATTTGACCCCACTTCATTTTTGCAAAAAAAGGTAGACTTTTAAACGCTCTTGAGGAATTTGAAATTTATAAGGAGTTTAAGAACAATCAATCCATCAAACTTATTAAATGATCAGCTAGACTTTAAAAGCAATAGTACGTATGACACAGCCCTAGGCTATCAAAAACCGGTTCTCTAGTTACATTCTGTTATTAGTTAGTGTACCATGGTCCACACAACTATGTACACGTTTTACAATTGCCCGGCAAGTTTTAAAAGTGTTGTAATTGTTGTGTGTTTTTTAAACGTGTGTTCTTTGTTTTTAATGTGTAATGTGTAAGTGTAACTTGACAATGGGATTACGGTCCCGAAACGCGTCGTAACATTTTAACGACCAAAATAAGTCACATGGCGCACCAATAACAGGTAATATTTAATATTATTATTATTATTACCCTATATATTACAAATGACACTGTCTAGAACCTGTAAGTGCCTTGCTCGCATAGTGAAAACCGGTCTTAAGAGTGCCACTGGTTTGAATATGTTCATTTTGGTGCACACAGTAGAGGCCTCCTTTAGTAAAAATGTGTTTTCCACTGACAATGAGCTATGGTGAAATCAAGTTTTCCTCAATCCTGAGAAAATATACTTGTGGATAATTTGGCTAAAATAAACAAATATTGGACCTAAAGCTTCATTTTTAATTTTTATGCAGTGTCATTTATGGAAGAAGAAAAGAACTATACTTATTGGGCGAAGTGAATAAAACGAAGTTTCTAGGGTTTAGGAACTACTCCTTAGATCTAGCAATCTCTAAAAACGGAGTGAATAAACGAATTCTAGCTTGAGGTAGAACAAGCAAAGGCAAAGTTAGATATGTCCGGAAAAAATTAAGCAAATGCTAGGGGTAGCGTGAGCTAAGGTTAGAACTGTCTAGGGACATGTTGTGGTTCTCCAATGTTGTGGAGAACAGACAACAATTTTTGGTATTTTTTCCAAAGACACACGGACACAGTTCACAAAAATTGGAAATCTTCTTTTTAGTTTACCAAAACATCTTTCGACGATTACTCTTTCCTTAGCATGATACAAATTGAAGTTTCTTTCTGCGGCATTGTTTTTGGAGGTTTAATTGGTGTGATCAATCACAGTGAAATTCCATAACCTGAATCACCAAGTAGACAAGCACTTCTATCAAAACGTGACATCAAGCTCCTACGCCAAATCCTAGCATCGTGAACGCTCCCTGGCCATTCTGCACACACGCTTGTAAACTTTTCATTTCCATCAACTGTAGCCTGAACATTTGTGCTGGTAAACCCTTTTCTATTGACATATACATTGCCATGGAGGGGTGGTTTTTTAATTTTCATGTGTGTGCAATCCAGAGCTCCTATCACAGTTGGCATACGTAAATGTCATTGCCAAACAATTTTATCTTCTTTTATTTCGTTAATTGTTGTTGGAAAACGAATCCAATGATGAGCTCTGGAAACTATCTGATTTACTACTTCTTTCACAGTTTTGCACGCTGTGGTCTTGTGAACTCTAATATCTTCGCCAATCACTGACTGAAAACCAGGATTACCAACAAAACGCAAGAATACTTCCATTTTCTTTCTTGACGACAGACCGCCACCTCGCGTTTCCGTTTCACCTAAAAATTCTGCGGCTAAAAAATTAACACTTTCAATTTGAAATCTTGATAATTGTTTACAATTATAAGGGGACACATCCCTTCGTTCGGGGTAGGTCCTACGTTAACGCACCTGCATAAATGCCGCCATGTCGGAGGACAAACAACGACTGACTAAAAAGCTAGCAGCCTTGGACCAGGCTAGGAATTTCCTAAGATAGTTCTTACCTCTGAAGCTAGAAGCATCTCTTTATTCACTTCGTTTCTAAGCATTTGCTAGGCCTTCCGGAAAACCCTTGCTCGATCTAGGGCTAGACAAGTCTAACTAATTTTAATCAGTTACATCTTAGCATTTGCTTGAAAAAATCTTAGACTTAGCAAGTTCTAGCTTTTATTCACTTCACCTATTGTACCTTGATTAACTTAGTGAGTGCGGCTGAACGAACGGTTGTACCTGAGGCAGCCCTCTCTCACAACACGTCTGGGATTGTATTTAACGCAATAGCGAGAATTTTGTGTTAATTGTAATTTACATATCCATTTGTGAAACAAAGTGAAATGAGTTAATAAAATTGTGTTTTCAAGTATACAGTTCT
Source organism: Philaenus spumarius (assembly GCA_018207615.1). Taxonomy (NCBI): domain Eukaryota; kingdom Metazoa; phylum Arthropoda; class Insecta; order Hemiptera; family Aphrophoridae; genus Philaenus; species Philaenus spumarius. The sequence continues at coordinate 169,399 of JAGFPH010002785.1, forward strand.
ATTCTATGATTTATTCTCTACAAAATGTTATAATAAAATTTCATTTTTGGGTAAAGCATATTATTCCTAAATAATGTTTCAAAATAGGCTTACTTTTGTTAGCAGTCTTGTAGTAGGAACATAAAAACTGGCGTTTTCTGAAAACATTTTTTATATTGATACAATATATTTTTGTACTCTTCTACTTAGAACTAAATTAAAAATTTTTGTATATTTTGAAAAAATACAAAATTTGTTTACTACTTTTTATGTAGGCCTAAAGTTGGATTTTCTCTCCGTTACTGGACATTTTTTGCTTCCTGAGCTAATAACTTTTTCAATTTCACATCAATAAACTTTTTCGTTGCATATATGAGAATTCTGTGGACCTTTTTCTATAAAAAAAGCTATGGAACAATCAATCAATCAATCTTTTATTCATCCTTTTTTTTAGGCGGTGATAACCACCCAGGTTTTTCGCCTTTAAACCCAAAAAAAAAAAATTTATCCTTTTTTTCGACAAATGTTACATTTGTATACGGCAAGTCCCATAATTTACAATATAAATAATATTATAATAATGGCAAGGCATGCAATATAATAATAATGCTTGGTACACCAGCAACCCTACAAAGTTTATAAAAATTATAATTATGATAGCAGAAGGTACACATAAACACAACCCCTATACACAATTCAACAAAATATAAAATATGATCAAGACTACAAACAACATTACAAAGCCCAGAACAATAGTCAATCATTAAAATAAAATAATACACATAAATATAAAAGATAGAAACATGGAGGCTCCACACACCCCTGTCAGTGCCCCACAAACTCCTCCACAGAGTAACAAGATCCAGAAAACAGCAGTCGTCTCAGTCTGCCTTTAACACTTTTGGACTGGGATATAATTTTATTATATTTGGAGAATTTTTGAAAAAAATGCTTGCAAACGGTCAAAACTCCAAATAATTAACGTTGCCGCTTCTATGGTTAAGTATATCATGGATTGTTTGGTATTATTGGTATCAATTTTCTTATTATTTTATGTTGAATCCAAATTTATTCAAGATATAAATAAATAATGTCGAATAACGTAATTGACAGTTTGATAAACTAAAGTCTACTTGATGACTTATGAAGGTGTCTTGGAGCAATGACTATTGGGGCAATCAGTAAGACGAAAAGTGCCCATGTTAAAAATTCATGATGGGGAAGCAGGTATAAAAGTGTATTTGCGCCATCGGCCGCTAGGATTCGACGGTCACACCCTGTCTCTCCTCCTCTTTCCATTTTTGTCCCACACTCAGCCGGCAAAACATGTCCTAAGATCTCCTAGTGGCTGATGACACAATCTCATTTTTTTTTACCTACTTTCCTGGTCTGAATCCTACCCATTTAAACTGTTCGTCTTATTGATATGTAATCATTGCTGTGACCGGCTGGTCCTAATCCCCTGCGATTGTGTGTGTTAGTAGCGCACAACAAAACCTTCAAGCTCTCTGATGTCGAAGTACTTGTAAATAATGCACTTGACAACGTAATGAAACAGACTGGGTATCCAAAATTCGTCATGCCGAAAAGCTACAAGAAGAGGATTTTGCCAAAGAGTGTAGTAGATCATTCACAGTGGAAAGAATAATCGTAAATTTAGCAGAGGATAGTGAAACTGATAGCGATGAGTCCGAAAGTGAAATTATTGAAAATGACGATTCCATAGTTCTGGTTACAGTTTTTGGTAATGACAATGAATAAGTTATTCACATACGTTTTAGTGCTGTGTGTAAATATGTCTATATATTGTGTATTACACATAATCTAGATTTAATAAATTGTATTTTGCTGTGAATTTCAATAAAATTATCTTCCTCTGTTTCTTTTAAATGGCTCCACCTCAGTAAAATAAAATATGATCAGGAGTTTTTGCAACCAAAGGTAACAGAAATTAATACAGTAGTTAATTTTGTTTGTCAACGCATTTTCAAGCTGTATAGCATTTCAATGAACTGATTATTAGATTGACTTTTTTTAATTTATCAGTTTTCAAAGATATATGTTTTGCAAATTTGCTTCTAAAACCACATTTTTACTTTTAGACTATAATTAAATTTCATTATTTAAATAATATAGGGTCTAATAATTTTAATATGGTTGTACGAGTAATGAATCAAAGAACGCGATCCTATTGGCCGCCACGCAACGGTAATCTTTCGTGCTCTAATATAACTACAATACTGTTGCAAATTTTTTTTAATGTAGGTACTGACCATAGATTAAAGAATTGTAATCTATTATTTTTGATTGTAGACCATGATCACTGCTATTCAGAGCAAAAAAAAAAAAATAGGCCTACTGCTAAGATTTTAATTCATGTCTCTAGAACTACTAATTATATTAATAATGTCTTTTGTACTATTCAGTAACCATTAGTAATAAATTATTACATGCATTTTAATATACATAGGCCTAAATCAAATATATTGTTTTTACTAGAGAACTATATACATATTATACATATTTCTAAGCAAGTTATCAAATTCAAAATGGAAGGATGACGAATTAGTTTTATTAGTGCTTGAAAAAATAATAGCAATAAACAAATATTACTGTAGGCCTAAATGGTATTGTAGCCTACAAAAAGTCTTCAACACTCTTTGCTTGGTTGTCTTCAACCAAATTGAAGGCTTTGTTAGAACCCAATGTCATGCTGTTTGCTACCTCTTTGTTCATTGTTAGAGACTTTAGCTTCATAAGCCGCTAATAAAGTTTGGAAATCATGAGATCTTTAGTTTAGGTGTTATTTTGCCAACAAAATTCCAAATATTGGAACTATTTAGTGCATATCTATAGCTTAGTAAACGCCGACAACACATAATATGGTACTTATACACTAATCTTATCCATTATTTTTGTTTTTTTAGGCGTGTAACACTTAGAACTGAAAATCATGATTTGCCTCACTTTTTACAAATTAAGGTAGGCCTAGGCCAAATTCTGTACGATATTTTATTTACCCTATAGTATTTACTATTTAGTCACAGTATGTTTACCTGTATTCAACATTTAACAGTAGAATGTAAAACAAGGTCGTTGTCTGCAAAACTATTAGGCTAGGGTCGAATAGTAAACTTACACCTTTTAATTTATTTAATGCTAAATAAATTAAAAGGTGTAAGTTTACTATTCGACCCTAGCCTAATATTTTTGCAGACAACGACCTTGTTTTACATTCTACTGTTAGCCTTGTTAAGATCGAGTAGCCTAAATTTCTGTGCAAATTTACTATTTGACCTACGGCAACAGAAATGCAAGAATAATAAAAAAAATAGCCTTAAGTTCTGACTTAACTTATAGTCTTTAGTCACAGCATATTTATTTGTATTCAACATTTAACAGTAGAATGTAAAACAATGTCAGCTACAAAAATATCAGCCGAGGGTCGAATAGTATTTATTCCTAAATTTCTTGTTCTGCTTTCTTAAAAATAGTGTTTGGTCTACTTAATGCGAGGAGGATTACATTATTTTAAAAGAATAAATATAGCCTAATTAATTCATTAACAGTGACTCTAATACTTTTATAAAAGTAGGAGTACTGATCCTCAATAGTGTGTACCGGTATCCTAAACTTATAGGCTAGTTTACTGCCAAATATTTTTTTAGACTTTGTTTGCTTTCCTAGAAACAGTGTTTTAAGATGATTACATTTAATTTAAATAACATAGCCTAATTCATTACCGGTGTCTCAAAGACTTGTGTAGTAGAAGAGTCCTGGAAGCTCTTTTTAATGTGTACTATCCTAAACTTACAGTTTACTAGGCTACCGAATATCTTGCATAGACTTTGTTTGTTCTGATAGGACAGGTTAGATATAAACTGTAATTAAATTTAACTTACTTGTAAACAATAGTTAGTTTACTACTGTCTCACTGTCTGTTAAGGGACATATACAAGGTGAGTAAGAGGTTACAGGAAAACTCGGCATGCCTGTATGGCTAACTTATATTCGCTGAAGACCACACTGTTATTCTTATAACAGGGTGTTATTTTTGTAACACTTAAGTCTAAGAACTTCTCCTGTTCTATTGTAAAGTTGTTAACCCTAGAACATGTGACGTGGCCCTCGTTGGATCAACCCCTGCGTCTCCTCTAAGGGATGTGCCTTTCTGCTCTCGCGCGAGCGTACGGGCGGTTGTCAGGATGGTTTCTGGTGGAAGTAGGTCTTCAAATGAAGGTAGAACGAGTTTCGACTTCAAACGTTTATTCAAAAGTCAAATAAAGTACATCTCTCTGCTGGTCCGGACTAAACTAACAACTAGGCTAAAAAGGCAAAGGCAAGGATATATACAACGGAGTCTAGTCGCGATCGCGGTCAAACCAAGACTAACTAAAATAAACGCTCGCTTCTCTGGCGTCCCCTCCCCGTCAGATCTAGACTGTCGTCGTCAGCACTCTTTTCGTGTCAAGCCAAACTAAACACGCTTATTACATTTAAACATTATTATTGAATATTATTAATTATTATTATTTATACAAGGTGGAGGGTACCTGCCACATCACCCCCCTGCGTCACCAGAGTCGGTCCCTTCGACTCTCTCAACTGCACTCTAGCTGCTACCTGACCCCTAGCTCTGGCTAGTGTCTGACCCAATTACACTTGTTGTTCCATGTACTAACCCATAGTACTTAGCCTCCAGGGCTACTTGTTATTTCGGCAGTGCCAAACTTACTTTCCATATAAATTATAATCTCCATTGCTGCTCAATGTGGTCGGTTCGCCGCCCTGGCAACTCCCGGGTGAGGGCATCTACCCCTCAACTTGTATATAATGAAATGAAGTTAACAACAAAAATAAAATATGGCTTTGTTTAATCAAAACATTAAAATTAACTATTCAAAATATCAAGTTAAACTGCTGCAACGAGGGTTAGATCTGTATATTGTAAGAAATTTGATAATTACTCATTTTCCCTTATTATCTTGCGTTTGCCTCATTGTAATATGTAAAATTTATTAAAACAAAAAAAAAATCATCTTAAATTTAGTATTATTAATATTTTTAAAAAAATTTATAATTTGTTACGCTTGTAACCGTTGTTTCAATATTAACAACAATTATTGTTGAAATTATTCACTATTATGGAATATAATATTCTATTAACCTTTCGAAGTATCATGTTTATGACATGTTCATATATTAAAATTGACATCGAAATAATATTTAAATACAATTTGACGGTACCAGCAGAGTTAACTATTCTAAAATACAAGTTGTCTTGAAAATTCTTTAAATATAGAAAAAAAAACAAATTAGTCCTTAAAGTCAATCTTAGTAATATAAAAATAATTAAAATCAAAAATGTTTACTACGTAGCATTCCTTTTGGTATGACAAAAAAAATTCTTCATATCATTTATCTTTTAAAAATATTGAAAAAAAAACACAAATTCCTAAAATCAAAAATATCAATAAAGTTTCTAAAATTAAAAATTTATAAATTTATAATGACGTGGCAGTTGAACCCCGATGAGAATAACTCCCTGGATGGTGATTGTTCGAGAAAACAAAATCATAGTCTCTACGTTCCCAATTTTTATTTTTATTGTTAAATTCACATTATCCCATTTATTTTTATTATCACTTTCCCCTGTCATTGTTATGAATTTACTTAAGTTTAGTATTACATTTTAAACCATCCCAAAAGTTTAAACATCGGCGGCCCATCTCTACCTTACAAAAGATATTAATTAAAAAAAATTTAATTATGTGGTGGCGAAATTTATTCTATGTATGATATTAATTTTTTAATTACATTCAAACAAGCCAAAAAATTACATTAGTATGTTTCTTAACTTTACATTTTTATATAAAACTTTATTTATTTAAAAAAAAATTAAAAGTCTTTAGCCACCTACATATTTATTATTTTCCAACTTGCATATTTTCTTTAACCACGAAATTTATTATTACTAAAAACACAATCCCACATTAACATTTCAACATTCCTTACAAATATTAAGGATTTATATTTTCTATTTTATAATTTATTAATATTTAAAAAAATTCTGTTGTTTTTCATCAAACATAGACCTTGTTAAAAAAATATAATCGTCAATCCCAACAAATCACTAGTCATTATTAAATGTTTTACATTTTATATCATTATTATATTAATAATTTCCATTTTATCATTCATCGAACTCTTAAAACATAATTTTAAATATAATGTAACAGTTATTTTGCAAGGATTCGTATTGCAAATTTGTTCATAATACATTTTAAATAAAAAAAAATCATATTCCTAATTAATCAAACCAAATTAAATTAAATTAGTAGGCCTAATGTCAAAAAAAAATTCATATTTCAATTCATTCAAATTAAATTATCAATATCAAGAAATTCATATTTCCCTTTTTCTAATAATCTTCTTATCAAAATAATCTTAAATCTAATGAGCATTATCAGTGTATTTGTGTTCCTTAAATATATTATTGTAAGGTTAGGTCCTTACTTTACATGTTTCAATATGGGCGAGATGGGAAGAGGGCGGAGGAGTAGACAGCCTGACTCGTACAGATCCATTAGTCGGACTAGGGTATGAAAATATGAAAAAATTTAGATAGAACTAGGATAGCAATACTGATGTTTGAGGAAAAAAAATTCTAAAGAAATTTAAATTTCGAAATCTTGGTCTGAACAATGTTACCAAAAATGTTTGCAATTAGTGTATAATGTTCAAATTTTTTCTGAACTGTTAATTTTTACCTTGTAAAAAAAAATTTTTAGAGGCCAAAAATACTATCCTGTTTCTATCCGAGCTGTAAGTTTATGAATTAATTGTCAAAAAAAAATTAGATTAAATTCTATGATTTTTAAAGTATGTAATTATTATTTGTTATCTATTATTAAAAATGTTATTATCAATTAAAACTTCTACCTTTTTTATTCCATTGATTAATTATTATTTCATTGTCTAAACTTGTATTTTATAAAAATAATAAATTTTCACTGATTTCAACTTTGTTGTTGCTTTTAATGAAACTTAGTTATTGTTATTTTCACATACACAATATTTTATTTTAGAAAAAAAAATCACATTGCAAATATTCTTGAAAAGAAATCAATAAAAAATCAAACTTATACCATTTACACTACTCCTCTATATTGTAATTATTTTTTCACATAAAAAAATTTTACTAGTTAATTCTGTTTTGTTAGTTATCAAAATTCTTATTTCTACTTTGCTTATCTTAATTACAGACATTCAGTGTTACTTTACTTTTATGCAACCTATAATTATTACACGTGTGCAAACATTGAGCACTGCTTGAAATATATTTTCTATACATTGCCACGAAAATCACTTGTCATTCACATTGTTTTTTCTTTTCCTTTCGAAACTTTCCTAGAGATTAGACAAAATTTGGTACTTATGTGATTGTGCAGGTCCGTTGTATATGCCCAACGTGTGTCATGTGAGTTTACCGGCTCTTTGTCCACCAGCACGTGCTCATGTGTCCAGTTTCGGAATGTCTGCATGTCAATGTGCGTTTCTGATCAACCCTTTTGTCTTTTTCACCAACCCATCTCTAATTTAACAAAAAGAAACGCATTTTAGGACTTGTTCAAAATTAATACAACATGTTACCCAATCTCACAACTTTAAAACAAAACAGAATTCCAAGAAAAAATTACTTTGAGGCTTTAAATTTAATAAATTTATTTATTAAGTTTTATTCTTTGCACACTCTATGTTACTATTACTTTATAGTTACATTACAATTCTGCTCACATAATTATTAAAAGTTTTGCTTTAAGGACGATGAATTGAAACCTGTTTACATAAATATGAGATACAAAAAAAACTTGCAACATTAAATTGTGTGTGAAAAAAAAATTTCATGTTCTATGGCTCTCAATTTAGAACGCTACTGTATTATAAACTGTTAGGCAGCTATAATGTTTCACTTGGGGCAGGTTTCCTCGTTCACCCCTTTATAAAAAAATTTAATGGTTCCAATTCATTTTCCCAACATTTAATATGAATTTAAACACTTGTAAAAAAAAATTATTTGTGCTTTATGAATCCTTTAAAGCATTTAACTCCTTATACTTCTTAAATTCTCATTATGTCATGTAAAACCCTGTAAGAAAACATTAGTTATTTACATTTTGTATAATCTATATATATAAAAACATCATTTTAATTTCGTCTACTTAAGTGGCTGCGTAAAATATGGTGCCAATGAAACCTTTTGGTCATTCGGGGATGACTGCGTCGACCCAACTGGTCCTAGGGTGATAATCGTTGTTTCACCTTTTGGCTTCTTTCCTGAACAACATCTCAACAATCCATTTTTCAAACATAGTAATTTCCTGTAGACATAGTATATTAGTACAAACAATACAACACTAGAAATTCCATACAATGACCAACTCACACCTTGTATTATTTTTGAATTATAATCTTTTTTTGCCTGTATGTGTAACAGTAATCTGTCCAACCTTATACCATTTGAATTAAATCTGTCTATCACCTCCAACTCTCCAAATGAGTCATTTGTTAAACGTGTATCTGATGTTAAAAGTAACTGTTCCCCTTCCTTAAGTATAGTGTTCATGTCTGGGATGTGCAATGTCTCTAATTCCCCTGTATAATAATAATTCCCATTTATTTGTGCCAAAAATTTAAAATTGTCCCCAATTATCTCACAACGTGCTTTGTTTTTGAGTATCCCTGTAGTCTGTAACTGTACTGTTGTTGAATTTATTAATTTATTATTATAGCATCTAAGTGTAATCTGTGTTGTTACGTCTGTGCTGTACAACTAGTCATTGCCAATTCGCATGAATATTGGTGATTCTAATTTACTATAAATTTTCCTGACACATGAACTTGCTTCCAAACCTAGAAACAACTGTCCCATACAGCTCAATTTTATTTTACCCTTTATGCTAGATTCCAAATTACAAATGTCCATTGGACCCTTTTTACATTTATCAAATTCATTATCTGTCATTTTCACTAAATTTCTTCTTTCTGAATTTATCAATAAGTGGTTATACATCACTTCCCATTTTAACCAATTCCCTGTGATATTGTTATAAAGTGGGTAAGTCCAAATCCTGTAGTGTTCAAAAATTTCAGATGGTGTCCCCAAAGGTATTTCTATTATTATTTTCAGTATGTGTCCTTTTACATATGATTGTACCTTAGCAATGTCGTAAAAATAGTGTAAATTTGTTAAGTCTGCCTCAAAAGGTAA
>JAGFPH010002786.1:0-28504 GCA_018207615.1 Philaenus spumarius
TAGAAGAAAAAAGCACGCAGGCCACCCCTGGTAAAAATATAAGTATACAAAACTTATAATACAAAATTAAAATTTAGATTTATAATTATTAATTTACGTATTTGTAATATGAAAATGTTAGTCCGTGAATTAAAGAATTTTAACAGTTAATTAAATAATTACAATTCATGATTTGTCTTTTCCCAATTCAATAAATCACTGGTTGAATACCGTGGTTTTGGTAGCCTGTGAACCCACCTTCAGATCAAAATATAGAAATCATGTAGAAACATCCTATCATTAGGTTGACAAGCACATACAAAGCAACACCAAACACATTAAACAAAATTGTCCAGGGTTAGTATTGGTCGCGAACTGACCAAGGCGTTGTCAGGGGGATGCGGAATACTACCCCCCGGAAAACTACCCCCCCAGGTGAAACGTGACGTCACGAAATCTGCCAACTAACCAATATGGGAGCCGTGTCCGCGACTGGAATACTACCCCCCCTAGCAAAAGCGGGTCGCCGGAATACTACCCCCCGGAAAACTACCCCCCCAAGCAGGTTCCTACAATTATACTGTTATCGGAAACATACTGTGACTAAACAGTTTAGGTTAGTCCTCTAGTTTTTTTTTTTATTCTAATTATATAAAGTGATAATACAAACGCATCGAAACTTGAGTGTGCGTGACTGGAAAACTGCCCCCCCGATCTCTGACGTCAAAATGACGTAGGAACCTGCTTGGGTGGGTAGTTTTCCGGGGGGTAGTATTCCGGCGACCCGTTGTCAGACAAGAGTAAACTTTTTATGTTCTTGACGATCTTATCGCAGGGTAATTCTAATTAATTTTCTATGTCGTGATCTGAAGATAGGCATAGGCTACCTAAAACTGCGTCCATGTTTCGAGACAGATAAACAGCGATTAAGGTTATTAAGGCAGAAAATGTAATTCTTTTATGTACTATCCTTTAAGGTCATCATAATTTATTATTGCATTTAAAAAAAAATTAAGCATCATAAAAACTAAACACAAATGAACTTAGTTTCAGTGCATATCTTCATCCTAATGCTTTACCTTAAGATGGGATACAATAATGCTTTCCGCTATATTTGGCTTTGATTATGTGTGAAAGTTATTTCCCTGAGATACACATTCTCAACACAATATAAACATATGTTATTTAAATTATCGACTTTACCTTTCGAGAATTCGGAATACGTTAACCTAATCGCATAAATCCAACATACGGACAATGGTTCTGGGCTTGCGCATAAACACGTAAGCAATCAGATGTTCCCAGGTATTGTATTGTTATGTATTCAAATCGAATTCCATATTCGACCCAAGGCTAACGCTGTTTATGATCTGTATACACGTCTGCCTACGCTGGTTGCTGGAACAATGGGGCGAGGAAAGTAAAGAAATTTTATATTGAACATGAGGCGACATTTGTTTGTTGGTAATTTAATGGGCGTAGAAAGTGAAATCAATGACTTCCAATGGATTGTTTTGTGTCGAACAGATGTTTAGTCACTGTTCCGAAGTACTGCAAAGATGATTTTATAATTATTTGTTTAGTAATTAAAGAGAAAGCAGAAAAGAAAATTGAGAAAACAGACAGCCACTTAACCATGATAAATCATAATAAATAATTTTTTTCTTTATTTGTCTAAACTTAAATAATTTGATCAGGCAGCTGAACCGTCGACATGAGCTGAGCGAATTTCCAAACTTAAGTTTATATGTTTTAGGGTTTCAAAAAACTATTTATGTACCAGGTGTCCCACGAAGAGGTCCCTATTTTTGAATTGATATGACTGACGTATAGAGCGCGCTACAGACTTGAAATTCTACAGTCGTGACTAACACATATGTAAAAGAAATACCCCTGAGTATCAGTTAATTCTGACTGATCCAAGCAAAATGGCGGAAAAAAAAATTCAGCAATCGTATTTTAAGGGTAAACCTACTTTTATTTAGAATAGGAACAGCTACAGCTGTTTAGACTATTTTAAATCTATTAGCTGACTGCGTGTATCCACAACCATGAACATATTTGGTAATAAACATTGGCATTTGTTATTAAGTTGCATTGTAACGTCTTATGTACCATGCCGTTTTCAACTGAGCAAAAAGTGAAATGTTGTTCCTGGGCTATTGCCTTTGAAAATGATTATGAAGCGATAAGGTGTTTTAGGGAAAGGTACCCAGGTGTAGTTCCACCGTCAAGGAAATCTATTCGTAAGTGGAAGACTATCCTACTAGAAACGGGGTCAATACAAAAAAAAATACCATAGATCCTTCAACATAGAAAATGAAGAAATCGTATGTGCTGCTTTCATGGAATCTCCAAATACGCCTAATTCAGTAAGAAAGGTGGAATCTGCTACACGGATACCGAAGTCATCTGTCCAAAGGTATGCCAAAAAGAACAAAACCAAACATTATAAAACTCATTTAGTTCACGGACTGCTTGAAGATGATCCTAACAGACGATTTGAATTTTGTTCGAAAATAATTGAAAAGACTGACGTAGATAGCAAATGGCATGAAGGAATCGTGTTTTCAGATGAAGCGACATTTTATCGAACAGGAACTGTAAACAGGCATAATTGTCATTACTATAACACAAAAAATCCACATATCTTACAAGAAGAGAAATTAAAATCAACAGGTATAACAGTTTGGGCTGCTGTTACCAAGGATGGTGTTTTGTCGTATGACATATCCCGACAAACAATGACTGGAGAAAGGTGTGCATCAGTTTTAAGCAATCACATAGTTCCTCATCTTTCTCAGCCTGAGATGAAAGACGTTTTTCTCCAACAGGATGGAGCTTCTCCGCATTATGCTAATGTGGCCAAAGCAGTTTTGAACCAAAATCTTTCTAACCGTTGGATAGGTCGTGGCAGCAGCTTCATGGACTGGCCCCCAAGGTCTCCAGACTTGACTGTTTGTGACTTTTTTCTGTGGGGCTTTTTGAAGGAGAAGGTTTATTGTCATAACATTGCGACAGACGATGAACTAATGAGGTTGATCGAAAAGGAACTGCTGTTGATACCTCGAGAGTTGTTCAGCAAAGCGTATGACTGTTTTCTATTTCGTTGTCATCAGTGCATTGCGATCGATGGACATCAGTTTGAATAAGGTTTATGGATCAAATAGATTTAATTTATTTATGAGTTACTTATATCTTTAATTCCCTAACATTGTTTAGTGCTTAGTAACATCGTTAAAATTCAATAATTATGTTGTAACACTTAAGCAAATAAAATTATTTTAACAAAAAGGTACTATTTCTTTGAAATCCCGCCATTTTGTCCTAATGTGTCAGAATTAACTGATACTCAGGTGTATTTCTTTTACATATGTGTATTTTAGGACTGTTGAGTTTCAGGTTTGTAGAGTGTTCGGTGCATCTAATATATATTCAAAAATAGGGACCTCTTCGTGGGACACCCGGTATATATACCAACTATTGATATACTCACGAAGGTGCTGAATAGCTGCCTACGTGTACAAAATATATTAGTAGAATTTATTTGCATCTCGGCCTTTAGCCCCGGCTCACGCTTCGCTTCGTTCCCATCGCTGCGGAAAAACTCTCTTTGAGAGTTTACAAATCGATCATGCGACCTCGGATTATGGACTGCTTCGCCTGGCTTGCAGCAGACAAACTCGAGGGAGTTTGCATCCCGGCAGTCGGCCTACGTGAATTTTAACAGGGTCCTTTTACGGTATTTTACTTTTTGATCAATCTTGGTTGAACTGGACAGGCTATAAGGTCATATGCAGAATCATCTAATATATATTTTTTTATAAAACCCCAAAGATTTTCATTTTAGCACGAAAAATTTAAAAAAATTAAAAAAAAACGTCAAAAAACGTGCTTCCAGTTGTTGGATTTTATTGGGTAACGAACTCGTTCGAGCGACTTAGAAAACCGACTTGTGTACCAAATATGGACCAAATCTGTCGTAAAATGAGGCCGTTAAAATGCGAACATATACAGGGTGTATCAGGAAGAAACGGAAAGAATTGTAGGACGTGTTCTACTGGTAAAAATAATGAAAAAAGTTCCTATAAACATAGGTCCGAAAACGCTTCGTTTTCCAGATATCCGCCATTTTGTTTTTTGTACAAAATAATTCATATCTAGAGAACGGTTTGACTGATTGAGTTCAAACGTGGTATAAAGTTTAACCTGACAATGATATACCTCAAGAAAAATAAACGATTAAATCCAATCATGCGTTTCAAAATGGCGGCTGTTTGAAAACTTCAAACCTAAATTACTCCAAAACCGTACATTTTAACGAAAAATGTCAAGACACCTTTTTTGTAGCCCTTTTGATTCCCTATCGGATGGTGTAACTTTCAAAACAATCAGATGAAGGATAACAGTTAAGTTATGTGTACTAATTGGTTTGTTCAACTCGGCATCCTATACAAACACAGTAAATACTACAATATTGTATGGACATTTGTTGTCATTACCTTTTAACTTAGTATATACAGGCCTGTATACAGGCCTATTTAAAGATTTTAATGACACCCTAAAACATGTTCTGGGTACAGTGATCGGTGCTCATTTACTACTCCCGACATTAGGTCTCACTGCAGTATAAGGGTCACTGCAATATCCCGTCTTTCCTATAAAAATTCGCTAATAATAGGGTCGAAAGTTTAAAGTTTTTTTGAAAAGATACCATTGCCTATTTTATCCTTTTTCTATCAGTTTAAAATTTCATAAAATCAAAAAGGTTCAGCGTAAATTTTTTGTTAAGTTAGTGATTTATTGTTTTGTTGTCAACATATTTTTTACACTAAGGAAACATTACATTTTTCATTACCAGATCCTATTATTGTTTTTAATTTCGTAATTTATACCTAAAACTCCACTATCTCGTTTACCATCCAAAATTGTATCAATTTTAAAGGTATTTACTTGAAACTCTCTATTCAATTTCTAACTGCATAATGTTTTATACAACTATATTATAAATTGAATTAACTTATATATATTCATGTTTCCCCCTTTAGTCACTATCCCCATTACAATCGTTAAGTTACTGTTCTCCCATTAGTCCTTACATGTTTAGACGACCCCTCCTACTAAGACTCTGCCTATATATAGTTAAGAACCATGTTACCAAATTAGTTATAAGTGTGTAACCATCACTGATGATGATGACCTGGTCATCGAAACGCGTTTGAATTATTAAACGTTTTTTATGAGAAACTGTGTTCTGTTTTTTATTTATATAGTGTTATTTCTCATAAGTCCAGTTCAAGTTTAAATTTTATATATTATACATTATTATTATAAACAATTATATTTTAGTTTCATACGAAAATGCATTTACTTTACTACAATAATTTTAAATAATGATTTTAAGAAATAAGAAACCTGTTTATACGTATTTATTCATGTATTGTCAAACATTTTGCATTGCTCGTACTTAGAGTATATATCATTATTAAACCAAACTTTGAGTGATAGTAGCTCAGTTTATTCAGACCTGGAATCATAGATTCAAATTAAATTATTATATTCAGTCCAATATAATAACAGAGTCAAATTTTGACGTGCTTTTTTGTGTATTATGCTGCTATGAGCAACGATATACTACCATTTGCTGGAAATATGGGAGGAAATATGTGAAAAATGTCCGATCTAGTCAGATAAAGTTTATAAAATAAATAATTACATTAATGTTAAAACAAAAAAGAAATACGGATTAATTCTGAAGACAGAATGTTTTTATCAGAACATGCCATATAATAAACAAATGAGTTTTTTAAACTATGGTTTATTGAGGAAATATAATCTACGACTGCAAATTCTGTATTTGAGGTTTAATCATTGTATAATTTACATTTTAGTTAATAAACTTTGAGCTTGACGAGTGAGAAGGAATTATTTAAAAATACAGTAATAATAACAATACACTAATTCTCACACACAAACGTTTAATGATCAAACGCGTTTCAACGACAAAGTCGTCATCCTCAGTGATACATATGAGCTACAACTGAAAACTTACAACGTGTGATAATTAGAGTATTGTTATTTTAAAATACATCGTGTAATCAACTAACTGTATACCTACTAAAGCTTTTACTTCTATTAATAAACTAAATATTTTACATTTAAGGAAATCAACAGTTTTTATTCATTTTATTGAATACGAGAAAGAAGCTTCGACTAAAACATTCGGACGTTTTCAAGAATATCGAAAGTAAAAATATTCGTCTTTAGATGAAAATATCCGGTTGAACTGTGGAAAACCACATGCAAAAGATACCGAAAAATTCAGGCACATTGGCGAATAGTAAATAGTAAATTACATGATGACGCTGGGATAGTGGCTGAGAGGTTCAACACATACTTTTTGTCTGTTGTAGATGATATATCTTGTGAACTAGACCATAAAAATGATTCATATTGTGTTTCATCCGATCTAGAAGCTTGTTTTCGTGGCAGGTGTGAAGCTTCTTCCATGTTTTTAGATTCAATTTCAGAAAGAGATATTGTTTGCGCGATTAACTGTTTAAAAAGTAGGAAATCTCCAGGCATTGATGGAATTAGCTCTACTATGGTAAAACTTACTTATCATAAATTTATCGATATCTTGCTATATGTTTTTAATTTTAGTTTTGGTTCTGGCGTTTTCCCTGACCAACTCAAGGAAGCCGTAGTGATTCCTATTCATAAAAAAGGGTCTACTAACGTATGTAATAATTATAGACCAATATCCCTTGTTTCAACCTTTTCAAAGATACTCGAAAAAATTATGAAACGAAAATTGATGGGTTATTTAAACAAAATTAACTTTTTTAGTAGTAACCAGTATGGATTTAGAGAAGGTATGAGTACAGAAGAAGCTCTTTCAAATTTAATGAGGTGTGTAAATGAAGGCATAAATCGTGGTAAATGTGTGAGTGGTCTTTTCTTAGACATTAAAAAAGCTTTTGATACTGTTGATCATTCAATATTGATCCATAAACTTTCAAATTGCGGTATCAGAGGAGTTGTATTGAGTTGGTTTCAAAGCTATCTTGCTGGAAGAAAACAATGTGTGAGGGTAAATGGTGTTATTAGTAAAATGGGGCAAATCAAGTATGGCGTACCTCAAGGTTCTGTTTTGGGTCCTATATTGTTTCTTATATATATTAATGACCTTTGTAATGCGCGACTAAATGGCAGCTTGACATCATTTGCGGATGATACTGCACTATGTTATGTTGAAGGTACATGGAGTGATGTCAAAAAGGCCATGAATGATGACCTAAGAGCCATTAGATGGTGGTTTTTAAAAAATCGTATGGTCCTGAGTGTGGAAAAAACTAACTACATAAATTTCATGTTAAAGGGAAGTTATGACTTCACGGAGGATTTAATATATCCTTGCTCAAATTGTACGCGTGAAGGAAGTTTTTGCAAAAATGCATGTTCAGTTGTTAAAGCAAGAAGCTGCATAAAATATTTGGGTGTATTCCTCGACAGTGAATTAAATTGGAAAGTTCATTTGTCTAAGTTAAAATCTAAATTGGGTAGTATTTTAAGAGTGTTTTATTTTCTTAGAAATATGTGTCCTCCGGATGTTAAGCGCATGATTTATTTTTCACTGGCTCAAAGTAGGATAGAGTATGGTTTGTATAGCTGGGGAGGGACTTACATTAGTAATCTGATTTCTGTAATTAATATTCAGAAACAGTTTGTCCGGATGATCCTAAACAAGAGTAGGTTGGAACATTCAAAACCATTATTCATTTCTTTAAGGATATTACCTTTAAGATACTTGTATATTTACAAAGTACTTAAGTTATTTTTTATTAAAAGTGGAAACAGGCAGCTTTCTGATCGGTGTGATGGGAGGAGGGAACGGTTAAGAAGTGCAGGAAATTTTGTAGTGCCAAAGCCTTTTAAGACTTATTTTACGAAAACGTTTTGTTTCCTCGGGCCAAAATTGTTTAATGTACTGCCTGGCCACATCAAATGTGGAAATCCACTTTCATGTTTTTTGCGAAAATTAAGAAATTGGCTCTTTGAACGGGAAGACGTTGAACACTTGTTAAATGTACATAGTTAATAGTTATTATATAGTTCGTTATTATATAGTATAGTGATCTTTAGGTATTATTATTCCTCTTACAATGATCTTACATATGTGTAAATTTGTGTTATTTTGTATTTTTACGTTGTTTTTCTCCCTTGTTTAGCAAGAACATATAATGTATATTGTTAATATTTGGGTAGAATGTTCGCCGATATTTTTTTAATTAATTTCTGAAAAAAAACTCTTTTTAAATTATAATTTTGACTTAGGAGCTGTATATATTTGGTTAATTTTTGTCTCACTGCTGTCATATTTATGTTTACGAAAATGTACGAGTGGCTATCCCCAAAGCGGGCTATGTCTTTAGGGGAGCCGGGTGTTTCTTCTTTGTTTTTGTTTTTTTTTAGTGTACGACCGGTATATGCTGAAAACGAAGGTTTTTAAAATTTCAACTGGTTTATTGAACAAAATTGAAATATTATCATTGTTGTAATTCAGAAAGAATACTTTTGTGAATTTCCCAAAACTGCCACATGCATTTATTTTCCTGTAAAGAACACAAAACATAGTGTAAATGGAGAAGTTTTGTGTGTAGTCATTTGATGGTCATCATTTGTCAAAGTCTACTTAATTGATAAAGCATCCACGAGATAAGTATTTGGTAAAGTAAAACCACTTTAATCCATCAGCTTATCGCTTTGCTAAAATTCCGCTTTGCGTAGGTAGTCCACTAAAACTTGAATGTTACGTCAAAATGTTGGGAAGAGTTTTTGAAGTTTATCAATCAAACATTATCCCGACTTCGCGTATTTCTTTACTAGTATAATACAATACTTTACCTTTAACATACGCACTATAAAATCCAAGAAGGACTTTAGCAAAATAAATTACATTATAAAATAACACATCAGTTTACAGAAATAATGAATAATAGTACAACAAATAGTAATAATAGAAAAAATAGTACAAAAATAGTTAAATAACAGCGACAACGAAAATTAAAAGAAACAAAAGAACAACAAAAATTGTAGCCTTAAAAGTCTGTGTTTCCAATAGCTACTTTAAAAAACTTTCACTTAGAGACACACTTCATAATTTATAAATAAAATACAAACATGAAAAGTCATTAAAAAACTCAATGTAGGCCTATATTTATAAAAAAGTTAGAAAATAAAAAGAGCCCTTGAATATAGAAAAAGCAACAAAAAACATTGTTACTAAATGATTTGAAGAAAAAAAAAACATATATAGGCTACTTATAAATATAAACATTTATATACTTATACCACTCTCACACAAACATACAATATCGTACTTACTGTTTAATATCAAACAAATAAAGAAATAAACAGTGATAAAGGCTAAAACATAACTGTGTAAACAATAAGTTACTTATGTGTAAATGAACTTGCTTCCGTGTTTGTAGCTATATTAGTTGTAAATGTACAATGAGTGTAACAGTCCATCTACAGCGACAGCGCCAACAAGATAAATTCAACCACAAAATCTTGTGCATCTGTGGTCTACTGTCACCAGTTTGCAGTTATTCCAGTTTATATTTACCACTGGTGCAAAATCGACCACAATACAAAATTCTGGCAACTAGAGAAGGTGCTTCCATGCCGAGTGATCTGTCTGTGTAAACAAATTTTGTTGTGCAGCTACTTGGCATTTGTTTTGGTAACTAATATAGAACTGCTTCTGTTCGTTATAGATACTTTTTCTAGCTGTCACGCCGGCTGATCTTGCGATTTGTTAGAGTAACAATATAACCATGCTTGTAAAAAGAACGCTTCCAAGTCACTGTGACAGGTCTATTGTCCGTTTACAGTTTAGTTGATAGCATGGACAGGCATTGTCTATGCCATTGAAACGAAGATATTACGCTAGTAGCCCACATGAAAACATCACAACCTCATAAAGTTTATTTAAACTTCTTATTAGGAATATGTTTCCCTTGGTATTGTTTTTTATCGATATTTATATTTTCAAGAATAATTTGTGGTAATGTGGAAGAACATTAATACAAAGTGAAAAAATAGTTGTTTTGTTTACATTTATTTTGATGGAAGAACTGTTTTTTTAGGAAAGTAAATGATTGAATACTGTACAGAAATAACTGAATAATAATATAAAAACTCTAGGAAAATCTTTAAATTACCAAAATGAATTAAGGATTGAGAAAAATAAGCACTAACTTTAGTTTACAGAAAATTCAGAGCATTGTTGGTACTGTACTATCTATCATGACCTAAATTCTGTAGTAATTATTTGGAGAGTATATTATTTTATTTGGGAGAATATATTTGCTTTCAGAAAACAGTTTTAACAATTTTTTAGAATTGAAGTAGAATAGCAATACAGGTTAGAATAAAACTAATGTAATGTTTGTTTTTTGTAGTCTAAACTTCATAATGGGGTTTACTTAAACATGAGGTACGTTACTGAAGTGAAGAAATTTGGATCTTGAACACTGAGACAAGGATGTTCATAATTGAATGTTGTAGTGAATAGAAGCCAATGTAGTTAGGTCAGGTAGTAAACCCATTGTATCAACTAAAGTGTAAACTGACAATAGTACCAAACATATTTTGTCTGTCGCACAGCTTAACTGCTTTTGAGATATTGGCGTTATTTATTTTAAACGCTCTCCATTTTGAAAATAATTTTAAACATAGAATCTTTTTGTTTGGTGCATTTGTAAAACGTAATATAAATAATGAGAGTAGCAAATGTAAACTCAATATCTTATTTATTGTCGCAGTTATATTATTTTGTTAATATATAAATATAAAAAGTGAAACTTTTTTTAATCCAATAGTTTTTAGACTTATGTTTTTCATGGAAAATAAACTGACAAAGTAAATAAATAACGTTGTAAACTACCATAATTTATAAATCCCGCCCTTCGCTGGAACGCAGCTAGAGTGCTCATGCACGTTAAAACTGTTATTGCAATAAAACAATAAGTATACATACACGCCCTTATTGACCTTTCTGTAGATCTTTTCATAACTAATATTTCTTTATATGACTATTTTGTTTTATATTTAACGGTTTAGCCTGGAAAAGCATAACAGCTGATAATTTAAACGGTTCCATTGAAAAAAACATGAAATGTAGGCCATGTTGTTTTCAATCGTTAACAGAACTATAGTTTAATCGTTATAAATTCACAGACACACTTCTTTATCTATTGTTGTATGGTTAGGTAAACGCAAATGTACAATTTGGTTTGTCTTTTTTTGCATGGGTGTAAAATGAACAATAATAGTGACTTACAAATTGTAAACACCTTAGTTTTTACTTTCTCACTATACTATAGTATAGAGAAAGTATAGTGATCGCAAAAAAAATCGATGTTGAGATTTTTGTGGAAATATCCGTTTTGGGACCCCCTGAGTCCAAAAAAGTGGTTTTTACAAAATGTCTGTCTGTATGTCTGTATGTCTGTATGTCTGTATGTATGTATGTCTGTATGTAGACAAAGCTAGAGAGAAAACTATTCCATCGATTTCAACTAAATTTGCAAAAAACATGTCCAGTACGCCTGTATAGATGCATGAAAAAGGGTTTTGAACAATTTTGAAAAACCACCCCCTTTTTGGCCAAAAAACCCCCAAAAATACAGTTATTATTTTTTTTATAAAAAAACGGCTCTAACGATTTTGATAAAATTTGGCTTATTTGTAGCCTTTAATGTGCCCTACCATATGCAAAAACCCGCATCTTTCTAAAAATTCTCGTTTAGCTAATAATAATAATAACTGATTTTTGGGGGTTTTTTGGCCATAAAGGGGGTTGTTTTTCAAAATTTTTCAAAACCTTTTTACGTGCATCTATAAAGACCTAATTGACGTGTTTGGTGCAAATTTGTTCGAAATCGATCGAATAGTTTTCTCTCTAGCTAATAATAATAATATTTATTAGTCAATCGCCTACTTTAATAAAAGTATACAAAGCTAGAGAGAAAACTATTCGATCGATTTCAACCAAATTTGCAACAGTCATGTCCAGTACGTCTGTATAGATGCACGAAAAAGGGTTTTGAACAATTTTGAAAAACAACCCCCTTTTTGGCCAAAAAACCCCCAAAAAATCAGTTATTATTTTTTTATTAAAAAACGGCTCTAACGATTTTGATAAAATTTTGCTTTTTTTGTAGCCTTTAATGTGCCCTACCATATACAGAAACCCGCATCTTTGTAAAAATTCTCGTTTAGCTAATAATAATAATAACTGTTTTTGGGGGTTTTTTGGCCATTAAGCGGGTTGTTTTAAAAAAAATTTCAAAACCATTTTACGTGCATCTATGAAGACCTAATTGACGTGTTTGGTGCAAATTTTTTTGAAATCGATTGAATAGTTTTCTCTCTAGATAATAATAATAATAATATTTATTAGTTAATCTCCAACTTTAATAAAAAAAACTCTCCTACCCCACCCTACAAGTCACAGTGAATCTGTTTAGTAATTTAAATGTATTTCTGAGAAAGTATGTGCCAGTTCCTGGTACCGTTTATTTTTAGATGGGTTGTTAAAGGACTGATATAAAAGTAGAGTGTGGTCATTAAACGCTTTTAAGGTAAACATTATTCTTACTCCAACAAAATGGAGATGCAGAAGAACCTAAATTATTAATACTGTAGTTTCAGTTTAACAAGTGTATTTCATGCAATTCGGCCTCGACAGAGCCACGCCTTAAAAGGACACTCATTGGAGTTTAATCGGTCCAACACGATGACCGTGTTTGATCAAAACCCATACAAAGTATAAACTGCATCTATTCATATAATTCCTCGGTAGCGGTAATGAAGGGGGGGGAACAGAATTGTCAAGGTCGTTATCATTAGGTATAAAGATCTCAGTGAGATTAATAAAATAGTCTTCGTTATGAGGTCATTATAAAGATGTCGGTGTAAGATTAACAGAATTAAAAATAAAACTATTTAAAATGCATTAAACATTGACGACATGCTTCGAGATACAATCTGTGCCGAGAGCAGATACCAGTAAAGGCTGCCGTTATAGTGGAAGTTATGCTCATGGGACAGATAAATATGGGATAAACTTCCTGGGTGGGTAATCTCTGGAACTACTGAACCGACTGAAAAAATAGTTTTACTAATAAAAAGCTACACTATCCCTGAATAACGTATGCTATAATTTATTCTGATAAAAACATTTTTTAGTTCAATATTTGAAATTTAGTTGGAAAAATCTTAGATTAGACTGATGAACCAACACATGTATTTACATTTATTACCATAGCAACCAATTGAAAAAAATAACAGATAAAACAACTGTTTGCTCCAATATTTCCATTAACAGCTGATTTCAAACTTTGAAGCAATTATTTGTATTTCTAACTTTTATAGGTTAGGTTTTTATTAAAATGTAGATCTGATCATTGCTGGTTCTTTTAACCTTTATTATAACTGTTTACCTTTATTATAAAATATACGAAACAATTAATTTGGTTTGAACATTTAATATTATTTACCATCTTAGCTTGGGGTTATTATTAACCCTACACCTTTATAATAAAGAAACCATAACATGATTATGTTTATAGCAGGTTCTAACGGGCTTGACGTGCAGAGCACGCATGGGTTTCCCCTAGTATTTAATAATTTTAACAAGGAATACAAGGAAGCATCGATTTTTTTTTTGGGTTTAAAGGTGAAAAACCTGGGTGGTGGGGGGAGGAAGCATCGATCAAACATAGTTTGTTTTAGAAGACATATTACTTTGAAGGAGGATTTAGTTTTATCCCAAATGCCGATTTGAAAAGAAATTGAACAAAATGGTAAAGAATATTATGATACTTTTACATATATATAATACATAAATTAAAATTTTTAAAAAAGCCCTGAACGGCTGAACAGATTTTTTTAAATCATGGTAAGAACATTCTCGATTAATTCACCTTTCAATAAAAAAAGCTAAATTAAAATCGGTTTATCCGTTTGTGGCTATGATGCCACAGAAAGAGACACAGTAACACAGATACACAAGTCATGTTAAACTTATTACACCCCTCTGTTGGCATCGGGGGTTATGATAAAAAATAAAATACCACATTCATATTGTGTTTGGTATTGTTACATAGATGTTTGTAATTCCATTACCCATATCATTTAACGTTTAATATTACTCATTAAAAATAACCTAAACAAGAATGGACCAACGGCGCCTGTACTGATCAAAGCCTCTTTAGATTTTATGTACCTCTGACTTAAATTATTGGAAAATCTACAAGGCTATTTATCTGATCAGATAGAAAATAACTTTAAAATATTCCAAACCCAAACTAAAATATTCCTCTTTAACGCTATGGTGTTTCATTGTCTAAGACCTCTTTCAAAATTCCAAAGATAAGTTCTGAAACTTGTCAATGAGATTCAACAAATATGCCACAGACGAAGTAAGTAAGATACAATAAAACTTTAAACAAATAAAAGAGCACTGTGGCGACAAAATCACACTGATTTAAATAAAAATCCCGAACCACAAAACAAGGAACAAAAACAATAACTAAACAACTAAACTGTAAGTTATGTTTAATACGTTACCCTTATGTACATTTCGATGACATGGTCATCATCCTCAAAGGGGTTTAACACTACAATAAAACTTGTCTAATTAAATTTTGTCTTGGATACTTATACTCGAAAATAAGTTTTGAATTAAAATGTTTTTCTTCAGTTTGCATTTGTTTACAAGTTTATAAAATCAGCTCTAAAAAAATTAAAGTAGCATTTAACCTTAAAGATTATGATTATTTTCTGGTTATGGTTTTAGAATTATAATGAATATAGCATATTTATTTATATTTAGGTTGCACTTCTCGTAATACATTCACACAAAAAAAAACATAAGTAAAATGTTTTTGGCAGCCATTTTTAAACGGTTTTATACAATATAAAATTTTCAGCTTTTAGAGTCCATTAATTTGATATCTCACTCAACCTACATTGTACATTGCTGCTTACATATTTTCCAGGTAAATGATTTTTGTTTTCTCGAATCGAAATTTTTGTTTGAATATTTCAAAGTATGTGAAAAATTACATATTATTTTAAAGAATATATCATAAGAAATATTATGCAAAGTTTTGTTTTATAAGAATGAGATCGTTCATGTTTTGAGTATCAAATTAACATTTACGTTTACGTTTAGAGCCGCCATCTTGAAACTGTGCAAATGAAGTCAACCTTCTTTTTTCAAAATGCTTATTTTTAAAAGGCAAGATACAAAATTTGATCGGTGGTTACATTTGAGGTTTCTTAAAAACCACTAACCCCCCCCCCCCCCAATCCTACAACGTTTCTCTTGAGGGACTGTGATTTGAAAATATCAATTATTTCGTAGGTTCTTTAGGTGTGAAAAAGCGGTAATTTAATTAAAACCAAGTGTGTGGTGTAAATTGATTGCCCTACTCAATACACATAACATGCGTGTGGTTTGTTACACTCAATATCCTTCAATTAATATCTCTCACACCTAAACTATTTATTTGTCATATACACAGAAAGCAATAATCATTTTTTCCAATGTTAAGATTTGTAAGACTTTGCAGATATCCTCTAACCCATAATTTAGTGTTAGAAACAAGATGTTCGGAGACTTAAACCACTTTTCCCCGCATTGAAATCACTTACAGAATATTACGACTAAAACATCTCGCGCGGCAAAGAAGAATCAAAGTGGAAGAAATGAACATTTTTTCAAGCTCTCCGTCAAGTGTCGGTGCGCGACCCAACAATAGGCCAGATGGCGTGCAAAGTGACTCCTGGAGTATTGCCAGACAGCCGTCGAGGTTTTCCTCTGAATCACTTTCTGCCTCATTTAATTCCACGGGTCAAAATTCTCCGTGCGTCATCGTCGTCAGATTTTATACTTTACAGACACACTGCAACCGTAATCCGATCGTTTTGATTCTTCGCACGCACAACTGCTGTTTGATGCGTGTGAAGTATTCTTTGCTGATTGCAGCATTGTAAACATTAACGCACTTTGTTAGGTTTATGGGGTTATTTAAAATTTCTGTCAATATTTGATTTTAAAATTGCACATTAGAGGCTTAAAATACAATAGATCACCACACCTTGTTAAAAGTTTTGAATCGTAGTTATAAAAGAAGTAATAGGTAATAGGATGCCAATAAGGTGCTCATATACATTTGTAATAATTGTAAAATAAGCATTTAATGCACTCTGTATTAAGATGAAACTTCATACAATTTTTGAAAATTATTCATCATTTTGCAATCTAGCCCGGAATGTTGAAATTTTTGGACAACCCATCAACATGCTTCGAACCATAATATGGAAAATAAATTAAACATTTTTGTTTGAAAAATTTAAATAAAGTTAAACTCATATTTTGTTATTAAAAGAATACTCGTTATAAATATTCTGAAAATTAAAGCTCTATTTATTTTGCCCAAAGTAATACAGGGGTTTTGAAAACAAATTTAATTTCAATGGAAATTTAGAGGTCATAAATAATGAGTTTACTTTTAATATTACTCCTTGTTTGACCTATTGGAATCCCGGTTTCAACGGTATACCGTTATCTTTAGATCACAACGGAAGGAAATAAGAAGAATGATGTCCCTACCTGAAGATGGTACACTGTTGAAACCGGTAGTCCACTAGAATAAACAAGGATTGTTGGAATTAGGGTACAATAAACCTAAACTAACTGATAATATTTACAATCCTGGAGGCTAACAACATTTCGCTTATCATAAATAAGGTTGACTTAGACTAACAATTTGTTTGCAAAATGTTTAAACAAATTTTATAAATGGTACAACTATTTTTACAATAAAATATTAACTGTTGCTCTTTGTCTATTTAGAATAAAATGTTAGAGTCTACGTTCAATTTAATAGTGGTCTAAACTTTATGGGGTCCATTGTAATAAGTAACAAAATGTTAGGGCGAATAATTAATATTTAATAACTTTTTAATTGTATGGCTGATTATAAAACGAGCAGAATTTATTAATACGTTTATGGCATATATAAGATGATTATAAACGCATGTGCATAGTTGCTATACATATTTACCTTTTTTATATTATATATAAAACTTCTAGAACCACTAACATTTACCTACCTTCTAATTTCTCCTATCAGTACACTTTCTATTTGTTCAGCAAACAATTCGCCATAGCAATCTACTAATTAACCTCGCAAGCTGACACAGCTGACCTTTCTATGTCGAGTTTGCAAAGATCATAGATGAAGCCGTAAATGAAATTAATCCACGAGAACAATTAAACTCTAGAAGGCAAATCGCAATTAATCGACCACAGATGTTATAACTTTGTTAGCTCGCCATCTGGTTTGTGTCTTTCACATATTCTAATGAATTTGAAAAGTCCAAGACCACCTCGAAGCGAGCCCTTTAGCATAATGTAATTTATAACGTCAAGCCAAGGTTTGGAGTTGAATTTATTTGGGTATTTTAGTTTTGCAGAGGGTGATTATCATAATTAAGTTGGTACCTGCATACTACGTGTGTTAAAGGTTTGATAATCAATAACCTAACATTTTACAATTAATTTTCTGAAGAGTTTAAGTAAGTTGGAATTTATTTAGTTGGTTTTCGACTATAGAAATTGACTTAAAGGATCCCAAACAAAATTGGGAGAAAAGTTTGAAATGTATTAAGTAATCTTTAAGTTAATTTAAATGGTTTGAGGGGCCTGAGCTTGTAACTTTGTTTGGTTTCGTTTTTTATTCTCCATTAAGAATTGGTTGAATTCTTCGTTTAATGTATTTTCTTCGTCAATTACTGGCAAAAATGTTTATTTTTCGTAACTGTTTACAGAATAGAATAAAGGATCCAGTGATATAACGACTTAGGATTGAAACATCTCATTTTAATGTATCTTCCACAGCTTTTCTAAGCCGGGCGTATATAATAATAAGTCCAATATTAGTTGGGGAAAGAATTAAATTGATGACATAGGCCTATTTATTTTTAATACATTCCTATCGAAATAAATCCTTGACAATTCCAATGTAGCTTTGACATATTTTGCACTGTCAACATTTTTAAGGTAGAACGCATTGGGAATTATTATATTTTTACTAAGAGTAGCAATTATGTTTAATTCTCTGCTAAAGCAAAAAAGAAAGCAACCGGTGACTCCAGCGCTTCAGCTTATAGCGGTATCCAAACAGTTCAGTTTATTGCAGCTGAGCACTTTAACATTGCCTCATAAAAACCATTTTATAAGTCTGTCTTATGTAATTGCCAGGAGAGACAAAAACTAAATATTCTTTATACAATTTCGGATCCGGCTTGCGATTTACTTTTAATTATTCATTTTTTATTGTGTAAGGAAAAAATCAAACTTGCTGCTTAAAAAAATGTCAATTACATAACAAATTAACGGGATTTAAAAAAAAATTAACGCAACACGGATGCATTTTGTGATAGTGGTTAAAATGAGACTTTGAAAAATGTTTAGGCTATGATAAAAAATAAACAAAATAAATGGTTTTAAATTTAACATTGCTCTTACGGGATAAAAATCCAAGATGGCTGACCCTTAAAGTGTACCAATCACCATATCACTGCCACAGTTACACATTTAACTATGACTACAAGAGAATAATCTTACCACTAAATCACGTGTAATGAGCTTTGACTGCATTATATTACAAAATCCAAGTGCCCTAAATTTAGCTTATGAATCAAACAGTAGAATCAGTCCATACTAATTAGTCCATTCGACATTTCCATGATTTTAATAAAAATTAAATATATAATTGGATGTGTGCTTATCTCTAACTAACGATATAACGTAAAGTAGTGAACTCCCAGTATTATACTATCTGAATTCAGAAAACAATTTGACTGTAAAAACAGTCAGAACTACGAATGATCCCATTTAAAACTCGTCAACTGATGTAAAGGTCGTAACGTAAAATGCAAATTTGATTATTTATAAAGGAGCGACAAAGGTTTTAATTTGAACAGATACATTTTCGAACCATCTGATAATGACTCGGTCGTCTAGACAACGTAATAAAAGATTAACTCTGCTGAAATGGACCAACTACTGTGTTTCAAGGAACCAAAGACCTCCCGGAGACTGCTTTGTCTCTTCCAAATTTGACCTTTCCTAAACTCTGCACTGCGTAGATCCATCAACATCGGTACTCATAATTATGCATAATATGGTAGGTACTTAATAATATGGTAAGAGATCTAAAAATTTTAATTGGACTTTACTCGTAATCTATATTGATTGTAATATATCTAATAACAGATAAATTTAAAATGTTAAAAATCCACGTACGGATAAATAGATTTTCTTGAATCATAGCTAAGAACACTCTCGATCAAGTCATTTTTTCAAAGGAAAACAAAAAAAAAACTAAATCAAAATTCTGTTTGGGGCTATGATGTTACAGACAGATACACAGAGACAAAGCTACGCAGATACACACGTCAGTTAAAAAAACAACCCTATTAGACCCTATATTAACTCCGCTTCCCACATGTTGCTTTAATATCATTAATAGTCCTTTTAACATTGGCGATCAAACCGGCAAACTTTCAAGGTTTTTTCTTGGGTTACCCTTACGTGTATTTGAAGTAAAATACACGTTTTTGCCTTTTTATTTTGCAATAACTTACAATATAAGAAGTGGAAATTCATTCCTTTTATTTTTTCAAAACTATTTTTTTGACTAAAAAAGTATATGTTTTAAAAATTACAATAGAGTTTATATTTTCCTTTGAATGGAAGTCTATATATTTTAAAACAATGAAGTCCAGATTTAAAAAAATCTATATAGTCTATATTTTTTACAGCAATAAAGTATGTATATTTTTTACTGCAATTGAGTAAATATTTTTACTGCAATTTAGTCTACTTTTTTTTTTGAGCAGAGAGAAAATTGTAATTGTAATAGGAATTGCAATAAATTAAGTTCCAGGCTTTATAACAAATGACAAAAACATTAACATCATAGTCTTTTAATGTCATCACGCGAACTTTAAAATACAACTTGACTTTTTGTTAGGTGGGAGAAAAAGTTCGTTCCATAAAATCCAATATGTTTTATTAAACAAACTATTGCATAAACACAATATTAAAGGCATATTGTTTTAGAAATTTATTGCATAAAGATTGGCATTTAGTGGTTTGGTGTAGAAAACCAACCGTGTGACTTGGCACATTGAATGCCTACTTCACAAAATTAGAAGACTCTTTCCTTACCGTTTTTTTTTTTTTTTTTTTTTTTGAAACGTATGTTAATTTACAAATTTTAGCGAAACACTTTATGCCGTCAGTCGGCTTTCTGGATATATTATGATTTTTCCTCCGTGTTCTAATGCAGTTGCGCAGGTTCGAGCCTGGTTCATGGCGTTACTTGTATGCGAGTAACGCTACTTTCCATGTGCAAAGAAAATAAGTAACAATAATAATAAATAAAAGGTTATTTTGTGAGTTGATTATAATAAAACTCAAATTTTATAAGATTATATTATATATAATATCAGGAAATACTCCTGAGAAGCTCGGAAGTCAACAAATTGTCTTAACACAAACATTATATATAATTTATATTTAATTAAGGTGTAGGATTAATAATATATTTAAACTTAATATGGTAAATAAAATTCAATGTATAAATCAAAAACTAACCTAAAAATTAGAGATGCAAAGTACGAAATAAGCTTATTGGAAATGCTAGTGAGATGTAGCCCACATGCCAGATTAGATGTGTTTGAGAAAAACACGGATTATTGCACCAACTCTGAAATTCTTCCACCTGCTATGTATTTTAAATAGACAAATGTATAATTGTTTAATATCATTGTTTCAATTAATGCAGTATTAATAACTAATTAACTTAAATTTTCTTTACAATTATTTGTAAGTTTCAGTATTTTCCCTCAGAATTGAGACTATAATTTAGATTGATACATAGGCAGTTGTTGCACAGTTTTCACCTAATTTCCCTTATTAGTTTAAATTATTCTTACATTTCTTTCCGCATATTTTACCGTTTTGTAAACATTACACTCCTTCGTGTGTAATTTTTCTCATACTCTTATATATAATTAATTATGTATTTTTTTGATTTCAGGTAAGTGAAGTTTGTGTGTTGATAACAATCACTTTGACGTAAGTAATTTTATTTAAATGTAAAAGGAACTTTGTTGGGCGCTTTTTTTCAGTCTTGACTGAATGTAGAAACGAACTGCTGTTAAAACATTTGCAATTACCAAATTTACATGTGTGATATATTAGTGAAATATTAGCCCCCCCCCCCCACACACACAATAATAATAACGGGATGATTTAGTTGATTAATTATTAGAGTTCTTTTGGCATGCAAGTGTGGAAAAAGTAAACAAAATGTAGGAAACCGTTGACGATTTAGGCCTCAAATAGGTTCAAATGTTTCCTAGGCCTAAACTTCTTTAATTCTGTTTCATTTCATTATAATATTAAAGGTTTATAATGTACTATATAATATATTATTAAAGGTTTCTTCATTTAATTAAATTAACGTTTAGGTTGAGACAAAATAAAATTCATGTTATCTCATCAAACGATATAAATTAAATTAATTTACGAACATTTTGTATGAAGAATATTGGTTTTATTTGGATCTTGATATTATACGTTAAAACAGTTGGGATTCTAGTAGCAAGTACTTTGTTCAGTGTCAGACTATGACGACATATATATATTTCGTTGTTAAAAGTATTTACTTAATTCCAGTTAGACCAATATAGACGAGGGAGCAGAGCAAAGTCAGTTGCTAGATTCGAACCTACGCAATTACAACTGTAGCAGTTTAGCCTCTCGGCGGTCACCCTACGTCCCCTCACTATCTAAATGACACATTCAGTAGGGTATTTAATAAAATTTGTACCTTTCCTTAATGTGTTAAATGTGTGCATGAAATTTCGAAATAGATGATTACTTTTCTATTTAAACATTAAAATTATATTGTCTACAAATCTGATAGGCCTTTGTTACTCAGGCGAGACTGATTTGACCACGAGTGAACATTGAAACAGGCAAAGTTTATTATTCTAAAACTTGCATTGCATATCCACATAGTAGTAACTGCAAGGTTATGGTTATGGTCAACTTGATGACGTCACTGCGTGATAGGACTGACCTTCGTGCAAACACATGTATTGTTAGCAACAACATTTAGGTTATGATACAATAAATGCAGTCACTTGGACTATTTGTCAAGGTCGTACCAACTCAACCACGGTCAGTTAAACCATGATCGTATTGTGCATTGTAATGGGCGTTTCAAAGTATTCAAAATAAACTGGAGCACTTAAATTGAAAATCGCAATTCTCCCCTCAGGCCTTCCATTCCGTTATATGCCCTGACTAATGTGTTTAATCGAAATTGACAACAATGCATTATCTGAAAACGAACGTAGTACGATTTTTCCTTTCAGGGTTTTTTTTAGACTTCAGATTCCATATTTTCAGATATCCACTTTTATGTTTGGCTAAATACGTTTCAGGCTCAAATTAATAGAATAGAGAAGCTTCCAAAGGAGTTTAAATG
This sequence comes from Philaenus spumarius, assembly GCA_018207615.1. Taxonomy (NCBI): domain Eukaryota; kingdom Metazoa; phylum Arthropoda; class Insecta; order Hemiptera; family Aphrophoridae; genus Philaenus; species Philaenus spumarius. Next base: position 22,632 of record JAGFPH010002786.1, read on the forward strand.
CTTATAACATTCAGCAGATGAAAACTATGCACGGAGTACGCTGAAGACTAATCTTATTAAACGAGCAATTCTTGTATATTTGTATATACATTTATTTCGGGGATCTCGCTAACGGCTTAACGATAAGGATGGACATTTGCATATAGGGATTTTTTGACGTCAGGAATCGAATGCGCTAGGTCTTATGTCTGCACAAATACGCTAAGTAACTCTTTTCGCCTATGTAATCTATAAACTTCTTTTATATACCACCTTTGAAGTCACTAAGTACATAGATACATTATAGATACAATCCAGATGTTTTACAAACAGATGTTAATATGTTAATTTTAGCTCCAGAAAATGTTAAACTAATTGCACTCATGTTTTTTATTTTTTTATTTAAATAAACAGTTAATATGTACGTAAGATCAAAAAATATTCATATTTATTCAGTTTGTAAAAAACAAATTAAAAAAAAAATAACTGAGCAATACTTGGTCGCCCAGGTACTTAATATTAATAGCAGCAATAAAATATTAAAATGTAATATTGGAAAATAAAATAATTACTAAAACCATTAAATCTTCTAGAAAATCTCCTGTTTATGTGCGATAGTTTTTAATATTTCGATTTACAGTTTATCAAAGATTTCAACATGTTTAATCTATGTTTGTTTTAAATTTACAAAACTGCTGCCTAGTTTTCCAAAACATACAGCATTCTTTTCAACTGCAAACTGTTCTGCAAAAGTTGGTATCAAAATTATGTTCGTAAATAATTGTATAGATTTAAAACCACTGTGTACTTTCATACCAACTTCTCAATTTAATTCAAGTTCAGTTCAAACTAAACTACATTAAGTAGTTACTATATATACTATTTAATATAACACATAATTTATGTATTTACGTTATACTATATAAAGGATAGACATAAAGCAGATATATTACCCTTGATTGTACTATTATTTAGTACTACCCTTATTTAGTACTATTATATTTAACGATTGTTTAAAACTATCTCCTTTATAAATTTTAAAGGACTATTTTACTTTCTTTTATATAAAAAAAACTACTAATATTGAAAATGAAATCTATTCATGATAATAAATTACCTCTATAAAATTCGAATAAATAGTCTGCTTAAACTTACGTCATCAAAATGACAACAAAGGTAATTGAAGTACCAAGTATAAAAGTGAACTAACGCCAGACTAAAGACTTTATCTATATATTCAAACTAAACAAGTTTAATTCTTATTTATTTTACACTTTAAAACACTAAATCGATTTACAGAACATACAAAATGATAAGAAAGTAAATCAATACATGTAAAAATATCCATAGCGTTAAATGTACACGTAAGTAGCAAACCAGTTTGTTTCATATGCAAGAGATAATATCGCTATTTTTATTGCGTTTTTGTTTTTGTGAGGATATTTGAAGCGATCCCAAAACACTCCCTTGGTTAATCTACAAATAACCACATTCGCAACATAAAACAAACGTCGATATTTCATTTCAAAATTTAATTGCTCCATATTTTCAGTAGTTTAGACAGATATATAAAATAAAGACCTTCGATAAATAACTCATATAATTACTCCGATGTATAATAAGTAATAAATTCCTACTCAGACACACACACACATACACACGTAGGTAGAAAAGGTCTTTGAATGAGATCATCATCGACTAAGTATATCGATTAGCAAAGTGAACAGTTCTCGTGAGTAAAAGTTGGTACAAGTCGACCTTGCAGACAGACGGACCAAATGTGGACTATTTCACGGTTTTCATTTTGCTTCTCGGTTGTCATTTCAAAATGCGAATATTAATAGACTATTGATTGACAGCTATTATGAAAACATGTGTAAAGATGTTGAGTAATGGGACCTAACCTTAAGCGTGGAACGGGTTTAATTCTAATGGTTGGTAATGTATAACTGTGTTAAACCGGGTGGACTAGCCCAGTGTGCTGCAGTTGTAACCATTTTGGTTCGAACCTAAGTACCGGCTATCGATTTACTGCGATATACCCTCTTCGTTAGTAATAATAATAATAATAAATAAATTGTATGTAACAGTGTAAATACAACAACATGTAAACGTACTGTAAGAGTAAAACTACGTCTGTCAGTTGTTGGGAGACAGATAAACCTCTTGTAAAATATGAAAACAAAAACTGTAATGATTTCATACACAGAGTTTTCATAAAGTCCCTTTAACCCTCTTTATTATTTTTGTTATTGAAAATAAGTTAACAAATCTTTGTATATATCTTGTGTTGAAAAACAGGAATTTTGTTGACATATCTGAACCTTTATGATTTTGGGGGCTTGAGGGGAGTAGGGGGATTCAAAAATAATTTCAAATATAAAGGTAGATCATGTAATACACCATTGAGAAGGTTATTAAAAGAGAAACAGAATGGCGCAAACTAGAGCTTAGTATCTTGCTTCGTTTCAAAGTAATGGACAATCAAAGTTCTCGAAAATGATATTGTTATCATAGCATCAAAGCTGGATATTAATTTGTTAATATTAGGAATAAGTAGGTAGTATGTTATTTTCCAGAACTTTAATTGCCCATTACTTTGAAACGAAGCAAGATATTAAGTTCTAGTTTGCTCCATTGTGTTTCTCTTTTAATAAGCTTTTTAATGGTGTATTACATGACCTAACTTTATATTTGAAATTTTTTAACGCCCCCTTGCCCCCCAAACCCCCCCCCCCCCCCAAATCATAGAGAGTCAGATGTGTCAAAAATGTGTACTGTTATGCAACTCAAGATATATACAAAGTTTTGTTAACTTATTTTCAGTAACAAACATAATGAGGGGGTTTAAGGGACTTTATGAACACTCTATATAATGAAATTGATAAACAGTTTCTTTTTTAGCAAGGAAGCAGTACACTTTCACTAAATATATTTTTCTGAGTTTAGAACTTTTTACCCTTCAATAGAACTTTCGCATTCAATGGTTGCTTCACATGTAGGCTCCAGAAATAAATTTAAAAAAGTGAAATTGTTTAAAATCATGTATGGTTTTAGGAACTTAAGTAACAAAAAATAGATCAATAATTTAAATATTTTTCAATGTAAAGGTTAAATAATATATTACAAGTTTTGTTCAGTATATTAAAGACAAAATGTATAATTTAACGTGTTATAAAGTTTACAAATATTTTTTTTTTCGTTTTACGTGAACCAAAATTATACGCAAACTTAACTAACTCTTAAAATCAAGTTAAATTTGTTTCGGTGATGTTTTCTACTCTATGCAATTGTAATTGTTTTTTAATAATAGTTTCACCACTTTCACTGAGTTTCCAGAAAAGTCCATATTGGTGGAAACGGGAATTATAATTGAAAAACTAATATAGGTATGTAGAATTTCAGTGAAACTGAAACGATATTATTAAAATTGTAGATATTACGAGTACCTTATTATTTTTAATGCCTTAGGTAAAATTTTCGAACCCATTACTTTTTCCTTTCTCTAAACCCTTGGGATTACCCACTTCTTCGATAAAGCAATATTTAGCTACTTTTGATGATTCACTTTTTAAGGGGTACATTAATTGGTAAAAAATCAATGTAAAATAAATTCAGAAGAAAATAGAAAGTAGTCCTATATGTGACCGGTGTTTTATTGAGAGATCTTTCGGTTTAGAGGACTTTGTACTTTCCAAGTATACGTCACGTGACTCCAAGCACTGCCTGTACGTACATTACAGTCCTAATGCAAGTGTCCAAACATTTTACCATTAATTTGAAATAAATTTATAAAGTGATAATAAGTCACCGTAACGTAATAGATTTACCAGCACTTATATAAAGCGTGTGGCCATATGTTCACTTCGTTTAGTTTGACAGCGGTCACAGTAATCAAGACTGTGCTGGGAATGTAAGTGCATTTTATCTTGAGATGAATGTAAGCACACATTGTTCCCAGCTCGCCACCCACAGGTATAATGAGGGTTAAGATGTCACTCGAGCGTTTCTATAGAATGTTACGACCTCCAGAAATACGAACAACTGATTATTATGCTAAGGTAATGTTCCACGTTGTTGCACAGATGGAATTTTAATATTTGTAGTTCTTTATTATTATTTTTCAATCTTTTAGTGATTGGTAAAGTTCTTTTAAAAAAATGTCTCGTATTAGTCGCCACTCTTAAATTACCATTATAAATTAATTTGGATATTTCACTTTAGTTCCTATTGTGTAAACCTAACAGGAAGGTATTTTAAAATCTCCTGCTATGTTGACCAATCAGTGCATAAGGAAATCTGTAAACGAAGTGTAATTCTTAGATTTGCTTTAGTTTCCTACAGGCTTGTGGTGGTTGGTCTGACTTTGTATAAAATATATGTTTAACTTAAGTTAAACAGTATCATGATTACGTTATGCTATATTAAAGAGCGTTTATTGCAAAACCTAGCTGAGATGACTAGAATTATGTTTCCATCAAACTTCACCGGTCTAGTACCCTCCAGGCTTTCAATACCAACACTTTGTTTGCTATTTCTTTTTATTATCATTTGGTACAATGGTTATATATTCTTCACATTTTAACGATAGATGAAATAGTTGTCCTTCTTCAAAACTCATCTCCTGTTATCAAAAATGTATATTACTTTCATTGAAATTGATGCAATTATGAACTGTGATTTAGTGCATTTCTGGTACCTTACTGGAGCTCATAAAACCAAATAATTGTAATTAATTGATGGTGTTAATGTTCATAGTTAAAAAAAACCCACAAATATACAAGAGTTGTATAAATTGTGCTAGATATGTGAAAACCACACATTTAAAATCAATGTGAAACAATATTGCAATTCTTAGAAATAATTCCATTTGTGTGTTAGGCCTTAGATTTCCTTATAATTTATTCGAGACAAGCATATACTTTAAATATGAATTACTATAATATCAATGCTAATTATGATTACATAATTACACTATAACACATTTAGAATCTATTGTTTCATTATGTGTTACGTCAAAGCAAGTTGTTTAGTGATTAAAAATAATATCGGAACATGATCTCTTACAAGATTTATGTCTAGCGTACTTGCAGTAAAATAGTCTTTAAATATTTAAACTTATTTTATAAATATACTGCCCGCAGTCCTTTAACTGATGGTTTACATCATTTCGACTATTTGTCAGGCATTATCAAACCTAATTTAAAATGTTATCTTGTGCCAGTTAATACGCGTCGATTGATGACTAAATATCACACATACACATTAAATTTACAATAAAAAATTCACAATACACAACTGGAACATTTAGAGTATTTTGTACACTAGTGTGTTCGTTTCTAGATTAATACTCGGAAAACCAACAAATGATGTATAAACCGGTCTTTGGACAATTTATATTTTTGTTGTAACTACCTATAATTTGTTTAATATAGCTTAACCACAGTAAGTCTTTTCTAGACCTAAACTAATTTAATTTAAAATGATTTAAAGATTCCTTAAATTTAGTTATTATTAAAAGATTTAAGCTAAGACAAAATAATTTTTTTTTTAAATCGTGGTTTGCGTTTTACTATATTTTTATAATAGTTCTACTTTCATAAATAGCTAACATTGGAATATTTGTAACATTTGATGTCAACCACCCCACGCATTTTTTACAAAAAATGTATTTAATTTTAATTTTTAGCTTTAAAACTCTATCCGTAGAAATTATTTTTTACTTTATAGTTCGGTTTGCTATTAAAGTAAGTTTTTTAGTTTTTTTTAACTATAATTAATTTTTTTATCAATTTGTACAAATGAAGTGTAATTTTAAACGTTTCACACTTAGGATTTAAAAAAAAGAAAGGAAAAATAGCCTACCAATGCATTTTCTCCATGTTAGGAGTACT